>JAQIYK010000545.1:0-13556 GCA_034700465.1 Rotylenchus robustus
AGAAATGGGGAAAAGGGGAGGAGGAGGAGAGGGGGGGGGGAGAAGAAAGAGAGAGGGACGATGGGGGAGGAGAAGAGGGGAAGGGTGGGGAGAGGGGGGGGGGGAGAAGAAAGAGAGAGGGAAGATGGGGGAGGAGAAGAGGGGAAGGGTGGAAGAAGGAAGAAAGAGGTGGGGAAAAGAGGGGGAGAGAAAGAAGTTAAACCCAAATTATGCGCAGGAGGATAACGAAGATAGTCGACTGAAGCGGGAGGCCGAGCAGGAATCAACACCAACAACAGAAACGCCCGCTCCCGCCGGTGAACACGACATCGGTAATGAAATGATGAGATAATAGAAACCCCCTGTCCATTTCATTTAATCCCAGGCAAACGATTGGCTGAACCTGCTGTTGAATCCGGCACCACCGAGGCACCGGAGGCGACTACGGGCGGGGGGTCGGTTGTGGAGATCATGTCGAGATTGCGACGATGGCTGGTGAAACGATCTATCGAAGAGCCCGTTGAAGCGACAACTGAAGGGACAACACCACCTACCGAAACAGGACGGAAGCGGCGAGAAGCCGACTACGCGAAACAACCGGAAGAGGAGGAGGGACAGGCGGAGGGAGAAGAGGGGGAGGGGGAGACAACACCGACCAACACGGAAGCACCGAAAGAAGGAGGAGGAGATGAAGCAGAAGGAGGAGGAGATGAAGCAGAAGCAGAAGGAAAAGAAGGGGGAGCAGGAAAAGAAGGGGGAGCAGGAGCAGAAGGAAAAGAAGGGGGAGCAGGAGCAGGATACGAAGTCGGAGCAGGACAGGGTCCGGAGAAGGCATACCCACCACAGAAGCCAGCCGAAGAGTCGCCTGTGACGGAAGAACCCGAAACTGGAGTACAGGTGGGCCAGGACCATTTTGTTTGATTTGGAAACAGAATATCTATTAGGGAATATATCAAGGCTGGATCTCGTTTCTCGCATTTTTTGAATTTTTAAAAATTTCTAAAAAACAAAAAAGGGTCCCTTTGTTTTTTGATTTTTGCCTCTCGAATTTTGCCAAAAAGCAAGAAAAAACCGAGAATTCTCGCGCCTTAGAATAGATTTTTGAATAGTCAAAAAGTCATAGTCTGGAAATGCTCAAGTGTTATTCATTTATATGCAATATTCGATTTTGGTTTAAAAAATCCAAAATTTTAAAGAAACGAAAAGAATTTCTTTTGAAATACCTAAAACTTTTGCTTAAAACCAACCACGTTATCCCATAAACAACTCTCACCTTAACATATGCATCTCACAACCCCTGTAAAGGTGCCGGAAGATGAGAGCCCCGAACCTCCACCGCCGCCACCGCCGACACCAAAGAAGCACAAAAAGAGTAAAAAGAGTAAAAAAGGGAAAAGGAACAAAAAGGCAAAGGCGACCACCACCACCACAACAACGCCAGAGCCGGAGGAGGACAGTGAGGAGGAAGAAGAGGAAGTGAGTCTGTTCCGCTCGGAGGACCAGAACCCGGAGTTCACGCAGGGAGGCGCGCAGTTCCGCTCTTATTGGGAAGACCGGAAACGGCGTCAGGCCTACTACCCACCGCCACCTCCGCCGCCACCTCCGCCTCCTCCGCCGCCCCCACCACCGGTAGAGGAAGAAACACCTCCTCCACCGCCGCCAGAACAAGACCCAGACGAGTTCATTTTCGTGGGCAACCCATGGCATCAGCCACCGGTCACCACCACCGAAGAGCCGGTGCAGGCTGACGATCCTGCTGATCAACCACCACCTGTCGAGCAACCACCAATGTTGGCGAAGGGAGGGGGGGGGAGAGGGAGATGGAATATTTGCGTAAATGACTGAAACAATGTTCAGATACGCACCGCCACAACATGCGCATGGACCTCCTCAGCAGCAATAGTGGGTTTTGGTGTTCACGGGCCTATTATTCCAATCTCCAATTCATTCTCAGTCCATTCAGCTACTACCCGCAACCGCTTCCGCCTACTGAAGAGCCACCACCCGAACCCCAACCAGTCGCTGATGACGCGCCCCAAGACCCGCAGGAGGAGCAAACTCCGCCGCCTCCCCCTCCACCACCGCCTCCTCCGCCACCACCCCCACCGCCGCCTCCTCCGCCTCCACCACCTCATCAGCAGTACTACCCGCCGCCTCCGGTGTTTTTCCATCGTCGATGAGCCAGGCAAAAAGAGAAGGAAGAGGGAAGAAGCAATGCCATTTGTGGCCCCGCTGACCAATCAGTCAATCCAATCCCATCCAAGTTTTGTTTGTTTCGCACCTTTGCCAAAATGTCTCTAATTTGAATAAATTGCTAAAAAGTAGGGCTGATCCCCGTCTCCGGGGACGGGGTAAAAATAAAAAACCCCGTCTCCGGGTTTTTTGACCTAAATCCCCCCCCGAATCCCCCCCGGAAAATTAAAAATTAAACCCCCCCCCCAAATCCCTCCCCGACAAAAACCGAAATCCCCGACCCCGGCCCCAATTTTTGAAAAAATTCGGGGAAAATACACTCCTAAGAATTGGAAAAATTTTGAATTTTTTAAGATAATTTTTGAAAATTTTCATGAAAATTTTGAAGGAAAACGGCCATTTTTTGTCTAGAAATGCCAATTCTTCCCACCCCAAAATTATTTGTCATTCAATCTCTAAGCATATTTATTATACCATATCATGTGTACCCGCCGCCCCCCCCCCCCCCCCCCCCGAATCCCTCCCCGAGTGGTCGGCCCCCGACCCAAGCCTCCGAAAAACCCGGGCCCCTTACCCCGGAAATCCCGAATTTGGGGACGGGGATCAACCCTACTAAAAAGGTAATTTAATGGACGGGCACATCCATCCATCCATCATCGGGCAGACTGTTCCATAAAGGTCGGCCCTTTCTTTTTTTCTTTCTTTCTTTCCCCCGGTTGGTCGCCAAATCCGGGTCAGCGCGCGAGGAAAAGAGTGTTGGGGTTGGGAGGCACAAAGACGACCAGTCCCGCACTATCCCCTCCCGCCCCCATCCAATTCACTCTGGGAAAATCGATCCCATCCGACTCTTCTATCCATTCTCCCCCCCCCCCCCTTCTTCTGCCACCCTTCGTTTTTCATTTTATCCAAAAAATAAGAAAAAAATACAATATAAATTCAAAAACAAATTTTAATAAATATATTCCAATATATTTTTCCCCGATCAGATCCAGTTTCTGTATTTTCCACCTCCCTCTTCCCCCCCCCCCTCCAAGATGTCCCCCGGTCTCCGTCACTTCTTTCCGCTCGCTCTCGCCAGGCCCTTCCTCCTCCGCCTCGTCCGCCTCTTTCCCGCGCTTATCAGTTCACTGCGGGGCTTTCTGTTCGCTTTCACTGTGTTCGGCACTTCATTCTTCGGTGCATTTAAAAATTAAAAAAACCTTTTATTGATTTCTGACTATTAGCCGTAGATGCGTTGAAATATTGGTGAAATTGAAATTCACCAATAATGTGAAAAAATGTACAATAATGCCAATGTGCCAATAATGTGTAATGTGCAAATACAGTAACCCAATGCCAGGCAATTACATCGTCACGCTGTTCCTGCCCCTGGTCACGGTGTTCAACTGCCACCAACGATGGCGTCAGCTGATGGACCGTGCCATCGTGTTCTGGATGCTGATTCCGCTCTTTTTCCTGCACTTTGTCTTCCGCGTCCGGGTCCGTGCCACCAGCGACGAGATCCGGCTGGAGGAGCCGGCAATCATCATCATGAAGTAGGCATAGGCACTCATCAAAAGGACGGGGCTGGGCATGCGCAAATATTTCCAATTCCAACCCTTTTTAAATTAATAAACTATGTTTTTCACTTTTTATCGTGAAATTGCAAAATGTTTAGCATCTTTTCTAAGATGAGAATTTTCCAGCAAATGCCTAAAATGGAACAAATAAATGTTGAAAATTTGAAGCACGGCAATATGTAGGGGGTGGTGGTGGTGGTGTACTTTCAAAATGTGCAATTTGTCAAATTGATCAAATAAAATAGTAAAAATCTATCCTTTTCAGCCACCGAACCCGTCTGGACTGGTTCTACTTTTGGTAAATTTTGCAACCAACAATATCATACACACTTACTTCTCAACTTAATTATATTTTGTTTTAACCAAAAAACTAAATTAAATTGTGTAAATAAATACATATGTAAACGCCAATGTCATTTAATGTTTAATTTAAATATTTTGCTCCATCCAATCCATCTAATAATTCACCTTTTTTGCCACTTCTGGCTGGTACTGTGGCGCATCAATCCCTGGCTTATGACTCGCAACAAAATTGCGCTGAAGCAATTGCTTCGCCATATTCCCGGAGCAGGTCAGTTGGTTGAGAGCAGAGCGGGATGGGATGTATTGGGGACATTTAAACTCATTTTAGGATTTGGGATGCAGGGAATGATGTACGTGTTTTTGAAGAGGGACCTGGAGACGGACACTGCCCGAATGTGTGTTTGTTTGTTTGTTTGTTCAGTATGAATTCCAACAACAAATACACCTCCCGAAATTGGACAGGAGTCGCGCGGTGGATTATTACGCGGACATGGGTCGGTCTTACCAAGTTCGTAACAAGTACATCTACCAGGAATGACTGCCGAATAATGCCTTTGCCAGATTTTGATGTTCCCCGAGGGCACCGACAAGACACCGCACACCACCGCACGCAGTGACCAATTTGCAGACCGCGAGGGCCTTCCCCGACTGCGCCACGTGTTGTACCCGCGAAGTGCGGGATTTGTGCATTTGGTGCAGAAGATGAGAGAACGTGGGAGCGGGAAGGAACACAGACAGTCAGAGACAAACAATGTCCCCTCAGGCAATTACCTGACCACTGTGTACGACGTGACTGTGGCCTACCCGGGCAAGCCGGTGCAGAATGAGACGGACATGGTCCTGAAGGGCAGACTGGCACGGCAAGTGCACTACGACGTGCGCAGGATTCCGGCCAGCGAGCTTCCGCCGACCGACGACGAGTTGCACAAGTGGCTCATCGAGTGGGTCACTTCCTTTCCTTTTTCCCTCCTCCCAAAAGGTCCCCTCTCTTCCCAAGTCGATGGATGGAAAAGGATCAGCGCCTGGCGCAGTTCTATTCGGAAAAAGTGTCGACCAAACGCCGCTTCGAGTCCGATCCGAGCTCCGAGGGAAACTGTTGGGCCCGGGACAGTAGGCGCCAAGCGATGGTCAAGGTGTTCGGCTTCTGCTTTTGGATCAGCGTGGTGCCAGTCTGGCTGTACCACCTGACATTTCTGCCCTTCGTCCAGGTCTGTCCAGCCTCACAATTTGATCTTTGATTCCTTGCCAACAAACAGATCGGCTTCTTGTTCCTGCTCTTCAATTACCTGTTCATATACGCCGTGTACGGAGGCATCGATGAGCTAATTATGTCCAGATGGGAGAGGCATAAGCGGAAGATGAACTCGGCGGGAAGGGATACGGTAGAGGTAATCTGACACAAAACCGATCGATTGATGAGCTTACAGTATGTAGATTAGCGGTTTTCTCTGTTGTGCTTTACTCTCTCTCTTCCCCTTTCCAATGAAAATGCCGACAATTCGTGCCATTTTTGAATTTGAATCACCGTTTAGTACATTTATTTATCTCCATGGAAGCCAAAGTTTTGCGATTGAGTTTTGCGATTTTTTTGGAAGGAGACTTTTCCAAAAAGTGGTCAATCGGCGGTGGTGCAACTTCTGATCAGTTGGTTGCCCGAACTGAACGGGGATCCGGGCGAGTTGGCAATTGCTCGCAGGTCCCGGCGACAGATGGGCACTCGTCTCTCGGTGCATGCCATTGAGTTCTTGTCCACCGGGATCTCCACCCGTCGGCACAGATCCGCGATGTCCCGGAGCAGCTCGGAGCGACTCGGGTTGCTGAGGAATATCTGTGGGAGAAAAGATCAGATTTGTCGAGCCATGGTTCAGTTCAATATGAAGTCAAGAGCCTGTGAGATCGCTCTCCTTGATATCGATACCCGATAATGATATCCAATCTTTTTGAGGATATCGAGTCCAATATCACTTAATTTTTATTTTGGGAGAGATTCTGCTTGCCTGCAGCACATTTTCGTCCAGTCCGTCAGCGTCAAGCAGATCTTCGCCCTCAGACACTCTCCAAGCCAGACGCATTTTGCTGCTCGAATATGGGCGAAGTGTGATGACAGTCTGGTGGAGAATTACTCCTTCCGAGTTAGGGAAATTGATCAGCGCGAAATGAAGTTGGGCGAAGGAGGGCGAGCAGGACGGGAGCACCGGCAGGGAACAGGGAGGGGCAAGTCCGTTCTGCAGGGACGACGAGTGGTGGTTATGTTGCTGGAAAAATCAATTCGATTTGAAAATTCAGTTGGCTTTGGCTAGCTCAAAACACATATCATCCCATCCAATCCCCCGCCTACCACCTTTTTGGCCTCCTCCGCCAGTGCTCCGACCAAACTTTGCACAGTGAACACCTCCCACGGAATGCCTCCATTGGCCCATGCGAACAAATTGGACAATGCGATTTTGCGTAATTCGTAGGCACCGCCGAGAAAAGTGATGTCATTGTGAGTGCGGTAGAAGGCCTTGATGAACACCGGTGGCGACACGGTGGAGCCGGCACCGGAACGACCGAACACCTGTTGAACATATTATTCGATCAATTAATCACTAATTTAAGCTTTGTTTGAGTTTATTTGAAAATTTAAAAATAAAATTTCGGTGATTGCCAACTCCATTCAAAGTCACCGACTGTTTTCAGTGTTTGCATCACAAATGACTCGACTCCGGGCAGTTCGTCACGCGTCTGTTCCGCGCTCAGATATTCAATTCCATACGGGAGTTGGGAGCTGACCGACATGAACAGGGTGTTGCGTGAGTCGGTGGAACAAAATGTGCCTGAAATTTGGGTGTTATCGGTCAGAATGTGTGGACAATTAACTCGCCGATCAGTCCAGTCCGGGCCGAAGCGACCGCAATGAACTCCAGTCCATTGTTAAGGCATTCCTCCACCAGATAGTCCATGTCGGCGAAGTTGGACGACTGAGGACGGGCCTTACAATTGGGGGGGGAGGAATAATCCAAGTGTACATCAAACTAATTGTAGCCTCTTTCTGGCTCATGATAATCCTGACTATCGCTGACCTTGATCCACGACCTCAGTTCGTCCCCACTCGAGGCAATGGAAAGGGTGTGCAGACAGTTCTGGTCCACATTGACCGGGCGCAAGAACATCGGGTAGGAGCCCACTTGGGAATAGGCGTGCTCCACCCAGGCATCCGGCTTCCCTTGCACGGAACCAAACGAACAACACCTGAACAGAATAATCGGAGGAGGATAACAAATGTAGTTAGAAGGTATGTACCGGAGTGTTTGGAGACCGCCTCGGCGACACAGGGCCCGCACACTTTTCCGGTGCACCAGCTGGTCGAACTGGTCCACCGTCAGCCCGTCCAGCTCCATCTCCTCCCGGATCTGCGCCACCTGTCTTTGCAGTATTCTCTCCAACACGCAAATTGCCCGGGGCACATTCGCCAGTGATGCACAAAGTTCGCGCACCTTTTGAAGCAACGCCGAGTGGTTCTGGTCCCGGGCCGTGATTGGACCCTCCACATGATGGATGGTGTCCACCCTGGCGGGTTTGGCAAAGGGATGCACCAGTTCACAGTTTGGTTCGGAATTCAAAGTCAGTTTTGTTTGTTCTATTAAGCTCACTGTTCCTCGTTGACGACAAGCTCGGATGGTCCAATAACAATCACTCGAACACCGTGCGGCTTTTGCATTCCATTCAATCGGAGACGATGTCGCCATAGGACGATGATCAGAGCAGAAATTGGGGCCGATGATGGGGACGAAGAGGTGGAGGTGGACGGGGTGGAGGAGGAGGGCGATGGCGTAGAGACTTTGTTGAGGACCATTTTGGAGGGAAGAATATGATGAAGAAGATAAAGAGGATGATGATGAAGATGAGAGGAACAAGTGGTGGACCCGTAGGGGGGGGGGAGGGGAAGGCAGGGATGGATGGAGTGGGATGGATGGACGGGGGAGGGAGAAACAGATACTTTAAATTTTAAATAAGTGCAGCAGCTGAAGGGAACGGGAGGAGGGATTATAAGACAGACATCAAGCCAAAGGAATTTGGTGAGATAATTAAGAATTGGATGGGAAGAAGTTGACTGGGGGAGGAAAGTTTGACTTTTGCGGGGAGAGGAGAGGGTTAGTGGAGAGGGAGGGGAGGATTGGGGGGGGGGAGGGGAGGGGGATGGAATGTTTGCTGCCCGAGGATTTGCGGTCCCTCCTAGCAACTGTTTGCTGTTTGAACTTCTTTTTATGGCTACCATCGCCAGTTTGTTCTGATGAGCGGTGATTCCTTCACTGTCCCTTTATTCACCAATGGTTTGTTGGGTAAGGCAAAGGCAACAGAGAGAGACTTTACCTTTTCACATAGAGACGACAATTCTTGCATAATTAAACACGGGGAGGGAGGAATGAAGGAAAAGAGATAAGGAGGGGGAGGGAGTGCGCAAAGGGCAAAAACAGCAAGAAGAGAGTGGAAGAGGGGGAGAAACAATATTGACAATAAGAAAAAAGGGAGAGAGAGAAAGATGGTGATAAATGAAGAGAGAAATAGAGAAGGGGAGAGGGGAGGAAGGAAGGAAGAAAGACGGACAAAAATTGGGGTTGAAATGGGAGACGGGGGGAAGGGATGGGGAGAGGAAGGGGGAGGGATGAAGTGGGAGGGGGGAGCCCGGGGTAGCAAAATTTGCAAAATGGGAGGGGAAGGAAAGGGGGAGGGGGAGGGGGAAGGGGAGGGGGAAGAGAAGGGGAGGGGGTTGACTGTGCAAATTGACAAGGAACTGAAATGAGGCAGAGAAAGCCGGAAAAATACATACATAGCATGCCAGCAGATGCCACTCTAAAATGCATTGCATTAATTGTTTGCATTAATTTTGGGAAATCTGCAAAATACCAATTTGACCTGTCTGAGACAAATGATATCACAAAATTTGGCGAAAATATTGCCAGATGCAAATCAATGTTTCTTTTCTTGTTTTTCGCCAATGTTCATGAACCGATTCGATTGTACGTTATTTTTGGAGTGAGTCGAAAAGGCTTTTTCTGATGAAGGAGCTGAATAGGTACCCCTGAAGAAAGGGAAGAAAGGGAAGGATAGAAAGGAGAAAAAGAAGAGAAGGAAGGGGAGTGAAAATGAGAAAAGTAAAAGTAAGGGTAAGTGCCGTGGTGGAAACGGAAGTTGGGTAGGACATGATTTGGTGAGTATATTGGTTGGGAATTGGACTTGATCCTTCTTCAGTCTATGTATCTGAAATAATAAGCCATTTCATCCCCATCACCCAATATCATTCATATTCATATATGAATTTGAAGAGGAAAAGGAACATTAATCACAGAAAATGGGAAGACATTAGACGGACCAAAGAGTTAAAGGTAAAGGATGGGGACGGCGAAGGGGGGGGGAGGGGAGGGACGGAAGAAAATAGAACCAAACAGAAAAGGAAGTGTGGGCGGAACTGGTGGATGGAAAGATGGGGAAAGCTTTAATTGGATGTGAAAAAGAAGGAAAAAGAATGGGAGAAACGGAGAGAGCGGCGAGAGAGAAAGAGAGGACGGACATACCCAGAGGGGATGAGAAGGGGAATTGATTGGAGCCGGAAGGCCATTGTTGTGGTGGGGAAGGGGGAGAGAAGACCATCTCCAACTCAATGTGGGAGGGAGCGAGAATTAATGGAATGAACGGCGGGAGGGGGGGGGAATTGGTTGGCGAGAGAGTGAGCGAGCCGACAGTGAGTAACTAACTTATTATTGCCTTATTGTCTGGTCGGCAGGCCAGGCCAGGCCAGTCTCGACTGTCGACTCGATGCTGAACTATGTATGGCCCATGGCAAATGAACGGATGAACCCGCGATGAATTATTAGCAATGGCAACCGAACGGAAAATGGAACATCGGAGGAAGAAGAAGCAAAAGAAACACATTCGAACCACAAAAGAATGGGCAAAACCAGAAAGGGAGGAAGGAAAAGGGAAAGAAAGACACTCAAACTCGACTTATTGGCTCATCAGTCCGTGCTTCCTCTTTTGCGTTGCACCTTCCACATTTGCGCCTCCCCATCCGAAAAAATGCTTCTTTTAAAATGCACCGTATTTCGTCTAATTGCTCCTACCCTCTTCTCCACGAAGGGAGGTGGCAGCCTAAATTAAGAATATACAAATAAAAATACAAACCAATCTTTCGCAAATTAAGTTTCAATTTCAAACGACGTTAGAAACAATTTTTACGTGATTTTCTACCAAAAAAGGAGGATAAAATATAAAAAATATACCAAAAGAAAAATGTAGTTAGCTAGCTAAATAACCTATCCAACAGATTACACATTGTTTTGGAAAACAGAGAACGAGAGAAAAGTGGTGTGGCTAATTAACAAAAAATTATTTCCCCTGCCCTAAGTCACTATTTTTTATCAGCATTTAGTAATATCAAAAAAGAAAAAAATATTATCATATTATTACTTATTATTATATTATTATATTTTTATCAAGTATTTAATTTTTCGCATTTTTTGGTTATATAAGGGAGGATAAAAATTTATATGTATTATATCGGCCATCAAAAATTTATATATTTATATCAGCCATCAAAAATTTAAAATTATTTTTTTCCTTTTTTGGAGGCGCAAAAGAGGGTCAACCAAGAAAACAAGTAAAATTATGTTCGGCAACCCTACTCCAAGCCCCAATATTCCCTCCTTCGCTTATCATCGGTCGGTGTTTGTTATTTACATTATCACTCCCAGCACATCTGTCTTTATTGACGCCTCTCGAGAGGAAAACATTACTTATTAAGTCTAAAAGCCTTACAAAGAAATTTTGATGCTTTTGATCATTTTCACAGTTTAGAAATTTGCTACAAACAATCGAATAATTTACAATTGAAATGTATCGAATGGAATAAATGTACATAAATGAATATGTTTTTTTACTTCACTTACAAAAAGGTCATAATTTATACAACGTTTTTGGTGGTCCGAATGAACTTTTAGCAACATCTAAGTCACTTCATATCTACGATTAAGACACGATCAGAAAAATAGAAATGGTACAAGAAAAAAAACTTAGTCCTAAATTTAAAAAAAAAAACGTGGGGAGTTAGAGTATGTAAAATAGTAAACGGAAGGGGATAATTGATATTTTAGTTTTTTTTCTCATAAGCGTTCAGTTGCGGAAGACAAAAAAAAATTTATGCACCAAACGAGTGGGTCGGGACGAAGAGAGCTCATCATCACTTCACTGGTGATGTTGCATGGAGAGATTTTGAAAATTTGGACCAATTTTGTGGCGTATTTTCGCCCGAATAAAAACATTTTCAGGATTGTTTTTACTGCCTTTTTTCGTGTCACGACATTTGCGCCCGATGACCATAACTCTGTTCAGAATGAAGTTAGAAAATTAATCTTGATGTCAAAAATTAAAACAAAAAATTAGCTACAAGTTGATATAAGAATGGCCAAGATTGGTCAATCAGGAAAAAAGTTATGGCCAGAAGATCTATTTTTGGTCAAAATCTTAGTTTTTTGGCCATAACTTTTTTCAGGATTAACAATCTTGGCCATTCTTATACCAACTTGTAGCTAATTTTTTGTTTTATTTTTTGACATCAAAATCACTTTATTCTGAACAGAGTTATTGTCATCGGGAAGCAAATGTCTGGGGTGCAAATATCGGTGTGCCCCTTTTTTCGCTTTTTCTTTAACAAAAACGGGAATTTGCACCTAGTTTGGAACTGGCGATGAGTGGAAATTGCACATAACGTTCAGTGAAAAAGAAAATTGTCAATGATGGCAAAGAACAGACCCGCACGCGCACAAACAAATGGTGTCAAATTGACCCAACATTGGTTGAGGAGAACAGGTTTAGGAGTGAAACAAATGGACGTACAACATGCAAATACGTATTTGTATCATTTTCAGAGGAAACAAAATTTATAATGATGATATCTGTAATGTTTGGAATTGAAGATCGTTGGATTTTGAAGAGAGGTCTGCTGAAAAACAAAAATGAACAGGTCGATTTGATAAAGCGCATCTTCTTAGAATAGGAGAATAACGAGAAGGGAAGGTAACAACAATGTGATCAACGACATCCAATAAATGGGAACAAGAGAACTGAGCTATCGCCGGAATTTGAATGTTGGAGAAAGATTTTGTTGTCATTTTTAATCCCTTTTTGGAGTGGGGGTGTGGGAGATTTTTTCTTGATAGAATTCCAGCGATGACCCAATAGTAAAAGAACAATAAAACAGAGCAGTTTCTAAAATTTACAATTTGTCAGCAGATTTTATACAATGGCTGTAGGCGCAACAATTAGGCGCGATAACCTCTGGTGGTCAAGCTAGTTTCAACCGGTTTTTATGCTTTGAGCTTTGCTATTAGTCAATTTTTGCTTGGACAAAAAATTGGTCTGAATTTTTTCTTATTATCCAATTTGCGCCCGTTCGTGCCTAATTGTTACTCACCTCTTTGAGGCACGATCAATTTTAAACTAGAACACGGATACAACTGTTGCTATCCACTACATATTGTATAACTACAATTAGCTTAACCGCTGCTGCTGTCACTAGCAACACCCGCGTCGACATGTCCATTCTGCGTCAGTTCTCCATTCGGAATCGGCATCTGCTGCTCTTCATCATCCATACATGAAAGCTTTCCATCTGGCCCTTGCGAAAGAGTGCGACTACGACTACTTAAACCAAAACAAATAATTTCAACGCGCTTTTCTGTTTATTTACCGGAGTGTCCCTTTGGGACAAGTGTCAGCCAATTCTTTGGTCAAGAAACCAGCCTTAAGAGACTTGTCCACCCAACGCTGAACTAATTCATAAGCTGCTGGCAAGTCCAAATAGATGTCCCCAAGTGCGTTGTAGAGACGAGTAAATCCCTTAATGATGCATGACTCGGCCAAAGTTCCGTTTTTGGCCATTTCCTATAAACATAATGGGTTTAAATCAGACTTAGATTCAAATAATACCTTGATTAATTCTGCGAGGTTGCTCATTATATACTCGTGCATTTGTTCGAGTGCAATAACTCCGGCCTTTAGAAACTTATAGATCAATTTCAATCAATTATTCAATGTACCTGATACACGAATTCATGGTTAAAATGTGGTACATGTAATTCAGTAACTCGATTTTGAGCCATTTCCTTGTCATTGCTTTGTATGTATTCTTTCAAAATTTCACACATCGTAGCCGAAAGAACGTCGGTTGACTGATGACCACCTTTATAAATCGTATAATTGATCTAAAAAAGGTATCATAATCATAATAATTGCTTACCACACGGAATGCATTTCCCTTGCAATAGATATCGATTGGTTGCAAAAGCTACAGCATCAGCATAAACGGCTCTTTAAAATGTGTGAATTTACTAGTATGCCTATACTTAGATTCAAGCCCGTAACCAGAAAAATTTTTCGGGAGGGGAATCCAAAATTTTTTGGCGACCTTTTTTTTATTCGCGCCGAAAAGTCGATTTTTAGGGGTGTATTTTTGGTTTGAGAGCTCAATTTTTATTGTTTTGCGGC
>JAQIYK010000546.1:0-13545 GCA_034700465.1 Rotylenchus robustus
CCAATTTTCGTCGAGGAGAACACATCTGAAAAAAATAAATAAAATTATAAAGGGAATAATTTTGCAATAAGCCAAGACGAGGGCTAGAGGTCCGGAATACTTCCTTTTAGATTATTTACAGACTTGAGACTTCTATAGACTTTTATTTTTTTTTTCAGTGTTAAATGCAAAAAAATATTTAAAAACGGACAAAAATATTTTTGATGGATGATGGGAATTGTTATTTTTAATTATTTTTTCGGCGCTGATGGGTTAGAGGTAGCCGAGGGTTAGAAAGGTCGAAATATTTCCTTTTAGGTCATTTACAACATTTTTTAAAACGGCTAAATAAAAAAATAAAATCAAACAATTAAATTAATATAGAGATCGGCCTGGGTCTGGGCACAGACCTAGGTTTTTTTCTGTTTTCTGGGCCCAGACCCAGTGGAAGCTCGTTTGGCCTGGGCTTTTCTGGTTTGGGTTTTTTCTGAGTTTTTAACCCAGAAAATCCAGACCCAGGCTCTTCCGAAACCCAGATTCAAAACCAGACATTTTTTCCTGAGTTTTTGCATTTTATTATCGGTGCGATAATAAAATGCACCTCTAAAAATCGACTTTTCGGCGCTAATAAAAAAAAGGTCACCAAAAAATTTAGTACATAGCCCCCCCCTGAAATCTATACGGGCCTGACCCCCTCCGAATACGGGCCTGACCCCCTCCGTAAAATTTGCGCGATCACCACCCCTTATAACCAAAATTTTTGCATGACCCTATTTTCGCGCCACGAAAATTTTGCCTGTTTCCGGTCCACTCGCTCCCCCCCTTTCAAAAAATCTTCCCCGAACTGTGCGCCCCAATTGGGGGGGGGGGCTTTGGATGTGGGTGCCCACCTGTGCTACCGAACTACTCGCCGTGCGGCAATTTTTACTGAAATTAAGATCTCAAATTACTTAAAACCCAATTTAAAGCGATTATTGCTGAAAAAACAAAACAAAACATTTTGAAAATTTGACCCACCCAAAAGGTTTACCCAAACGGCTAAATAACGACCAAAATGATTGGATATACTTCCATCTCACATTCTTCTTCCTCCACACTGTTCCCCTATCCTCCATCCACTTATCTTCCTTCCTCCCACTTCTCCCATTGCTTGCATCCTTTTCATCCGTCCCAAATCTCACCACAAAACCGCCCACCTTTTCTCCCATCCTCCTCCACCTTCACCTCTCTCCTATCCCAAACTCATCATTTTCGCCCACAAATTGACCAATATTTGCCTCCCCTATCCATCCATCCCATCCATCGTCTCTTCCCTTCCCTGTCGATTGTCGATGGATGGGTTGGGTGTGTTAACCATCCATCGCCGGGGCTCTCTCTCTGTGCTGCTGTTCACTCATCCGACTATCGAATCAATTCCATCCCTTTACCTCCTCCTCGCCTCCTCTTCTCCGTTTTTTTGTGTTGGTTCGAGGGCTGCTAACAGGAATGGGCGTAATTGTAATTGTGTTTCATTCCGTTCGGTACTATTTGGTTTGGCTTGTGTTGTCCAAAAATAAATTACAAAAATTAACCATTTTGTTGCGATTTTAGGTGTTTTATTAGTCTGAAAATGGATTTGTCGGCTCCGTCGTCGTTTGGAGATCGACCCATTGGTGATTCAACAAATGGTTCTTCCCGTCGAAGGATTGGAGGCGGATTTTGGAACGAATGGCGCTCCATTGAGGGAAGATGGGAGAGGAGAATCAACGGTAACGGGGAAAAAGGTGGACGAAAAAGAAAAAAAGAAAGGTAATCTTTGGGGCGGGACGAAAAAAAAGAAATATTGAATCTTTGGAACGGAAGAGATCACTGATCTTTGTTGTTCAGCAGCAGAAGAAGCCGCTGGAGAAGAGCACTCCGAAGGGGAGGCAGCAGAAGCGAAAGTGAGCAACGGGAATGACAACAAACAGCAGGTGCCAGTGGGGGACGAGAAGGAGGTGGTGGTGTTGGCCTCCGCACTCGTCCCGTCCCCCTCCCCGCCTCCTTCCTCATCACTTTCGTCCTCATCGTCCGCAAAGAGTGTCAACACGTCTTCCGCCGTCAGTGTCGAAGTGTCCTCCTCCCGTTCCGTCCACCGTTCCAGCTCGGGCGCCTCCAAAAGTCCCTCTGCAGCTTCTGCTCACTCGCCAGACCCAGTGCTGTCCAAAAATGGGGAAGAGAATTTACGACACTTTCTTGAGGTCAATGTTTAAACACTTTTTTACTTATACCCTTTCCCCTGTTCTTGACTCAAAGTGTTTTCTCCCAGGCCATCTATCGGTCGCGGCTGTCGCTTACTATTTCGACAGAAGACAAGCTGAAGATTTTGGCTTGGCTGGCAGCTTCGGAACAAAACGATGACAATCACCAAAATGGGAAAGAGGTACACAATTAGTAAATTAACCTTAACTAACTGATAAATATCATCACGTTCCTCTCCCTCTGTTTGAATCCGAACCCGTGGACCAGCTTCCCCTTGATCTCCTTTCTCTTGCTCTACCTTTCCTTTTCTCTGCCCTTTTGCCCCCGCTCATCAGCTGCATTCCATCCCCCAAATTTTATGGCCTAACCACCATCATCATCCGCAAACACACACCCTTCCTTTGATTGAGCCGCCCTTTTTGCTGCTTAAGGGGAAGTTGGAGGAGGAGGGAGAAGGAAGAGATGCATTGCATTCACCCAAAACACGACAACAACAATTGGCATCGGCCGGGCTTCTTCTTGCTTCTGCCCTCCCGCCACATTCCTTCTGCCTTCTGGCCAACTCCCCTCTCCACTTACCCTCCCTTCCTCACCCGATCCTCTCCTCCCCGTCTCTATCCGTCCCCTCCATTGATCCTTTCCTCCCCCAATTCCATTGTCTGTGTCCAGTTATTCCTTTACTCCGTCGATCTGCTGCCAAGTTACCCACCCTCCTGCTTTTTCCGCTCCATTTAAACCCTTTCATCCGATTTCGTTCCAAAATTCGGCGCAAATCCGACCCCGCTTTTGTGCGGCGCAATGCCCACCAATTTGTCAGTGCCAACAACCCCACGACATCCGCCACAAAAGGGAACAACGAAAGTAACAACAATGCGGATCAGCTGATCAGGAAATGGTCGACCAAATCGAGTTCGAGTGGTACAGAGCTTGTCCGAACACTGAGGGAACAGTTTGGCGGAAGAAGTGCGGGGAACATCGCAAACCGAGGCGGAAGTGGAAGGTGAGTTATCTACATCTGTTCATGGCAAACTGGGAATAGGCAAAGAGAAGTGGAAGGAGGAGGGGTGAGGAGGGGGGGGGGAGGTGAGGAAGGAAGGAAGGAGGGGGAGGTGAGGATAGTGCGCAAGGACGAAAAGTGTAAACCTTCGACATACCCCAATACATTCCTCGATCCGATACCTACAGCCGGTGAGAAGGGTCAAATTGGCCCATTCTCAACATTGGGTTTTCCTTTGCCCCTTCCACCGTCTCCAATTTCAGCACACTCTCTCCCCTCCCTCCCCATCTCCCTCCTCATTAGTCCCGAATCGATCCCCCCCCCCGTCTCTTCTCCCTCACTCCATTCCCAATCCATCCCACCCACCGCGGTAACAATTGGCCACATTTCTTTGCCCCGCCGGGCATCAGATACCAGCAGCCAGCACAGCAAGCCGTCCTTCCCTCCCTTTGCACCTTTAACTAACCAATTCCTTCTGTTGCCTCACAATCTCCCGAAAGGAATTCCTCACATTCCACGATTGGCCAAGACTAATAATAAACTTTTTGGGGAGAAGGATCACGGGTAGGGATGGATGGGTTCAATTTTGGAATTTGTGAAAAATGTGTGTTGTGAGAAAGAAGGGAAAGGGAGAGTGGAGTTATAGTGTCGGTAACCCTGGTAGAGGGAGAAGGGGGGGTGGGTTAAATTAAAGTCAGAAAAACAAGTACAAACTTTATTTTGTTTTTAAAAGAAGAGAATGGACATTTAGAGTTTTTAGAAGTACCTCCTCCTTCTGCTCGTCTCGGCCCCAGCTCGCATTCTTCGTCCAGCAGTCCGACTCGGCCATCGGCTCCTCCCTCGGCGGATCCTGCTTCTTGCCCCCTCCACCTCCCTACCGACCACCGCGCTCGTCCTCCGGCAGTGACGGCGCAATCGCGACCATCCACAACCAGCAACAACAACAACAACTGGTTGGAAAGGGACATGGCGGGGAGGAACAGTTGACCGGGACAGCGGGACAGCAACACTTTGTCAGGGGACAGGACTTCACCACATTGCTCGGATTTGACTGCATTGTCCCTGGAGAGAGTTGGAGGAGAAAAGGAGGCGGAAATGGAAATGAAAAGCCGGTGGGAGGAGGGAGAGGAACAAGGACAACAACAAAGAAAGAGCAATCAGCAACATCAGTTGGAGGAGGAACAGAAGCAGAAGGAGACCAACCAGGGATCAGAGGGGGAGAAGGAACGGCGGAGATGGCGGGGGATGTCGAAGCACAACTGAGCCCGGTCAGCCAGGAGGAGGAAAATGATAAAGGAGGCAGAGGAACATTGGACTGGGGAAAAGGGGACAGAGGGAAGAAGCCCAATTTCCGAAGGGAAGGCATTCATTTTGGCGCAGAAAAGGAAATGGACGGCGGGACGAATTGGGAGCAGGAGGAGATTGGGTCCTTTGGCCCAAATTTATGGGGCATCCCCGCTGAAGGAGGTGGGCTGGGCATGGGTTGTTGTTGTCCGTCTGCACCCACTCATTTGCCTTCCCTTCTTGGCCACTGGCCCATCCCGCACTGCAATTAGCCGCTTCCTGGCCAACTAACTCCCTCATCCACTTTTCCCTACGGTTCTTTCGGCAAAAAGGATAATGCTTTTATTCCTTTTTCCTGCGACTTTCCTGCGGGATAGCCCATCCGCAACTCATCCCTCCCCTTCCTTCTTCCCTTCCCTTCTTCCCCCTCCCCTCCCCTCCCTTCCCCTCACCCTTACCACTCCAACTACTCCCACCTTACTTTTCAGTTCCCAAAGGGATCTCCTTCCCTCCCACCTCCTCAACAATTTGTTTTTCCCTTTTTGTCCTCCTTTTCCTCAGTTTCTTTCAGGTTCACTCCACCATCTTCATCATCCTCCCCACTTCTTCCAATCAATACATGCCATCCTTCTTCTCATCACTTATATTTTCCTTTTTGGGCCAACTCAATTTCCAAAACCCTCCAAAGAGGAAATGCGTGTCCCCTGCCCTTCCCTCCCCCCCGCCATTCCTTCGCTCCCCGCCATTCCTTCGTCATCCCTTCCGTCTCTCTCCCAATAGATCGTCGTCCCTTCCCCCGAGGGCATTTTGCCCATTTGGATGCCAAATGGACTCTTTGGCTGGTCGGGCCTAACCTTCCCTTTCCCATCCCATTGCTTCCCTTTTTTGGGGAAAGGGAATTGTTTCGGGAGGACCAACCGGACCAAATTAGTGCGGGGGGGGGGGAAAGCGTACCGCAGCAGGCGGATGGATGCCCGGGGTGGATTATGGATCCGGTGGGTATTAGGCAAAGGGAAGAGACATTTTGAGAGATGCCAACCAGCCAAGGCTGTGCTGGGTTGTTTTGTTCCGCGTAATCCGTTTAAGCCTCGGGGCAATGGAAAAAGAAGGAGGGGGGGGGGATTCGGAGGCCAATGAACTCAGTCAACAATCCCAAGCTGCTAACCACCCAATTTGGCCCCTCTGCTGATCTCTCACTTCGCCATCTCTTCTTCAGAGTCCCTCGCCTTCCATGTCCGCCTATTCGGAATTTCCCGAGCTCCAAGATCGTATCCAACGACTGCAGATGGCCCGAGACAGGTTTTTGCCATTTTTATTTTTGGAATATTTTTTGTCTGTCCGCAGTTTGTCACTCCAAGTGGCGGTGCTGTCTCGTCAGGTCACGCTTCAGCGCGAAAAAATCCGAGACCTGGAATGCCTTGTGGAGAGCAAACGACACCAGCAGCATCAGCAGAACGAGTCACAGCAACACACAGAGATGAACCAGCAACTGACAGAGTTGCGGCACAAATACCTGGCATTGGAGAGGGACCGGCTGGAGGCGGAGAAGCGCCTGAGGCTGTCCAATGTGAGTGAATGGGGCCATTTTGGAGATATAGATCGAAGGGGGCGAAGGCATATAGCACCAATGGAATGCTAATCTAATTATACTGAAATTCAGACCGAGTTGGAGAGACTTTCTGAGCATTCGCCACAACCAAATGGACCATCAAAAAGTACGTTTTTTGTATTTTTACATTCATTCATCAGCAGAACTAATGGACTATCTTCATCTTGTTCAGTAATGGGCAACGACGAGTTGGAGAAGCTGCAAGTGGCCATCCAAAGACTGGTTGCGGACAACGAACAGAAGGTATGGTGGGCAAGTTGAGGAGAAAAAAGGAAGGTAGAGATAATACAGTATTACGTTGGGTGGTACTGCTATAGATAAGATAATACAGGTAGAGATAATACAGTACTACGTTGGTGGTACTGGTACTGCACTACCTTGCAACTCGTCAGTAAATTGTTCAATTTCATTGTCATTTCGCCTTTTAAAGGATTCGTTGATCCAAACGTTGCGCAACGCTCTGGAAGAGCAGCAGCGCCGGATGCTTGGGGCCACCATTCACCACAATGGGATCCACCACCACGACTCATCGGCGGATGGCGGAGACCCGTCGTCGTCGTCCTTCTCGCCCCAACCGATGGGCCAAATGGACATCAACGAACAGATCCGGCGCATTCTCCTTTCGGTTGGTCAGCAGGCCCAAATAAAATCCTTAAAAAACTATTCGGATAATTTAGTTATGGAGTTTTAGTTTTGAGAGTCCTACAACTTCCACCAAGATGTACTTCCCAAACTTTTCCCGTTCAACAGGATGAACAACTTCTGCCTGTTGTGCCGATGGCCCACTCGTGCTCCTTCCCAGCCGGTCTCTCCTCCTCCTCCGGCCACTCCCCCTCGCCCTCCCACCACCTTCCTCCCCACCCGCCCGCCTCCACTCCCCTCCGCCGCGTCCACCATTTCCCCGCCTCCGTCTCCTGCTCCTCCGCACTGTCCCAAGCGGCGACAATGACCACAATGGCACCACCGCCCCCGTTGTGGAGGGTCTCTTCCCCGCCCGCCATTCCCCCGCACCGCTTCGGGGCCCAACACCCGGCCCATTTGTTGGAACACTTCGGCAACAGGTACCCATACCCACACACCTATCCATCAGTCCCAGTCCAGCACTGCTGGAATAAACTTAGCATCTGAGCACTGTTTCAGAACGCCGGCATCTCCGTTGGCACGGCAGTTGGCGGCAGAGCTGGACGAGTTGCGCCAGTCGGCTGGTATCGGTAACGGTGGCGGACTGATGGGTATGGGCATACTGCCCCATCAACCCTACTCCAGTGCCAGTCTGCCCCGCTCCATACACTCTAAGGTGGGCTGGGACTAGGGTTTCCTCGCCAATTTGAAGATATAACTTTGGAGTTTGTTTTCGAAAATTCGGGATTTCAAAATCAAAATTTTAAACATTTTTATTAGTTTCAAAATTTTCAGGCAAATTCCCTCGGTTCGGCCAACCGGATTGATCAACAACACCATCAAGGTGAGTGCACTCCCCTTCTTCCCAAGCATCTGGAGGAGCAAGAAGAATCCAAAAAGGGTGGAGGAGGGGCAAATGGTGGAGGAGTGCAGTCTCCGTTGGTGGATTGGGTTCGTCGGAGGGTATTCGGCCGAGGGAGGTCGATAAGGATGGATGGACGGACCAAAGATGGAGGGAGAGAAGGGGCGGAAGGAGTAACAGGAACAAGAGAAGGAAGACAAGCGCGAAGGTCCCACTCGACGCCCAATTTGGCGCACAGTCGGAAAATGTCCCGGGGGGAGCAGGAACACAGTGAGTCCATCCCCATTATCCCATCCGGCTTTGGTTGTTCTCCTCCGTTCGATGGGTTTGGTGGAGGTGTACTTTGTGCCTTGTATTTGGTGTCGGGTGATGCAATCGGGACAATTGTTGCTGATCATCTGCTGATTCGCCATTGCGTCACTTTTGGGTTTTTTGTTTCTAATTTGGGATTTGGTGACGGGTTGCTTTGGGTTTTTCTCAAATTTTCCAAAAAAATTTGCCAAATTTTTAGCTGCCGAGAGTGAGGACGAACTGGTGACGACGGGCCGCGCGAGTGTGCCCAACAGTCGGGGCCAGGCCCAGCTGCCCCCTCCGCCCTCGTCCGGCTCCGCCAAACCCTTCAAAAGAGGTCGTCGTGCGCGCTCCACGCTTCGTTCCTTCCTGGGCCGCTTTGCCCACCGGGGCAATTCGCTGCAGGACCTTCGCCCGTCTCCCCGGTGAGAGCTAAACATAATTCCAGTCAGGATCCCGGTTGAGGGGAATTTTGGCAAAGAGAGTAATCTGAATTTCCTGATGAATTTTTTGATGGGATTCTTGTCTTGTTCAGACTATCACCGGCCTTGTCCGCCGGTGGTCCGATTCGACTCCGTCCCCCGGTCCGCCAATTCGTCGACTGGGATCGGGCCCACTGTTCCCGCTGGCTAACCGAAGCTGGTTTTGGAGATGCCACTGTGGGCGCTGTCCGAAGTGGAAGGCACTTGCTGAACATGACGGAGCTGGAGCTGGAAAGGGATCTGGGCATCCGGAGCGGACTGCAACGGAAACGCCTCAGGTGCATGTTGGACAGGATAGAACGGGGCACCGAGGCGGAAGCGACTGACAGAATGGACACTAACGAGGCTGGTCGGGGACGGGGCTTCGAGTTGTTTGAATCTAGACCGATATTCTCTAGTCTAGGTGATGTTGTGGCTGGACTTGATCGGACTGCCCCAGTTTCGGGACCTTTTCGCTGAGTGCCGGGTGGATGGACAGGTTGGGATGGTGGTGGGTTCAAGTCGGAAATACCTTTCTCGTCCCGTTCAAGCTGTTGCTGGCACTGTCCGCCCAGGACCTGGTCGAGCTGGGCATCCACTCTGCGCTCAACCACGCCTCCCTGGCCCGCGGCATCCAATTCCTCCGCTCCGCCGACTTTCACATCCATCGCCTGGAGAAGCACTTCTCCCCGGTCAGTTCCCTTCCACTGCATGATATCTCCTGATCCTTATTATTATTATTATTATTATCCAATTCCCCTCCAGGACACTCTCTCCCGATGTCCCGTTCCCACGGAAGTTGAACGGTGGGGGCACTGTTGTGCAGTGGAGTGGTTGCGCAGCGTCGATCTCGACGAGTTCACGCATCAGTTTGCTTTTAAACTTGCCAAATCTTATCAAGACCACTCCCTCCTTTTCAGCCAATTTGGCCTTTTCCGGCTTCCACGGTGCTTTGATGGTCTATGAGCCAACATTCACCGCCGAATCCCTTGCCGAAATGCTCCAAATTGGGTCCAACAAAACACTGATACGGCGCCATCTAACCACCCAATTCAATTGTCTGCTTGGCCAACAGGTCGGTTGTTGTGGATGTTGTTCTCCTCTCAACGGTCAATTGGTCCATTTTAAGGTCATTGGACATAAAAGGGACATTTTGGCCCAGCCAATGGTCACACATCTTACGCCGGGCCTGAAAATACGGGTGAGGAATACGGGTACTAGTATACTAACGGGGGGGGGTGAAAGTGAAAGTACTAACGGGGGGGGGGGCAAGACCAAAAAAATGCAATTGCCCTTTCCCCCAACCCGTTAGTAGGTATATTAGTACCGGAATACGGTAAATGAAGCAAAATGTAAGATCGAATTAATAATTGATCAGTTGGCCAAGAAGGGCTTCTCGCTGGGCAGGAAGAAGTCCAAGTCGGACATTTTCGTGGAGCCCGAGGTGCGAGTGTGTCCGGCAGAGGTAATTTGGGGGGGAGGGGGAAGGAAATGACCAAATTCAAAGTCAAATCCAATTCAGGGAGCAGTTGCAGAAGTCAATGGAGGCGGTAAGGAAATGAGCGACGTGTGAACAGTTTGAACTTGATGAAGACGATGTTTATAGTGAAAAGCTGACCATTTTGTACTTTTTTGCCCCACCTACCGTCGTTCATGCATTGTCTCTCGTCTATGTCTTTCTTTCTCTTCCCTCCACAAATTGCTCACTATTTACACATCACTCACTCACTCCTCACTACTCCGTATGGTCAGTTGTTCATTCTTCGTTGGTATTATTTCTTTCTTTCTTTTTCCTCTACAAAATGAATATATTTACAATAACAACAAACAAAGATTCATTTCCTTGTTGGGGAACAAACAAACAAATGGGCACTTTCAATGCCCACGTGGGGAGATGATCAACAAGTACTTTGTGTGAGGAACACATCCGCCGACTGGACTGATCAGTCCGTCAGGGCGGGAAGAAGGACTCGATCTGATCTGTGTTCAATCAGATCAGGAAACTGATCAGATCGAATTTGGCATAATATCAACTATCAACAGATATAATAATAACTGCGCAAAATTTGCGTCTGAAACACGATTTTACGCAAACGTAATCCGCATTTTCGTGCCGGCCTGATTCCAATCGAAACTTAAATTTCCTAATATTATAATTTTTAAATTCACTACGTTTCACATTTCAGCCATTCCCAAATGTTTCTGCACTGATTCCACTAGCCGAGAAATTGGAGAAGCTAAGCGCTGTGTGTCACTGCGGTCAATCCGCTTCTTTCACCAAGCGAATTGCACCAGTTCTGCAAAGCTGCAGCGTGGTTGGTATTACACGTTGCTTTCAAATACACGCTACTTCCATATATTAATTATCATTTCTTTGTTTTTTAAGTTTGATCTTGTCGGTGGCGCTGAGAGTTACCGCGCAACATGCCGCATCTGTTTGCTCTGCGGGGCCCGCGGTGGCGCGGGAGGGCGAAACCACGCGGATCATCGAGACGGTGGGCATCGTAGTGGCGGAGGTGATGATGCTGATGAGCGTGACGGAGGAGGAGAACGGAGCGGAAGAGGAGAAGCGGAAACTGGTGGGGCGCAAGCCGGATCAGGACGAGCTGGAGGCGGAGGAGAACTTTGAGGACGACGGGAGCACAACCGCACTTTTAACAGCACATCAGTGGCAAACAAAGCAACACATAATAACCAAATAACCACAGATGTGATGACATCAGACAAAAATCATTGTTATCCTATTGACGTACTTTGAACCCCACTGGCCGGCGGATGTGATATTTGTGAAGGGATCGATCACGGCGTGCTTTGATTCCTTTATTATCCCTCATCACATCCAACACCATCTTGTCTTTATTACTGCCCAGAACACCCTAAATTAATGCATTTTTAACTTTTCTCATCAGTTCCGATGTGCACTGTACTATTACTGTACTTACTGTACATTCATCTAAATTACTGTGTTTTTTTGTGTCGAAAACTCTCCCAAATTTCCTTCATTAGAGTAGGTAACTTTCATTGTACACATCCCTTCATCCACCCATTCATTTTCATCATTTTTGTTTGTTATGCACATTTTCTGTACCTTTCCATGTGTTTTTGTTTTCATTTGCTTTTATACAGTATATTGTGTACAGTACATTCTCATGTACCGTATGCTTCATTTGTTCATTCATTTTTATTCGTTCCAATGCAAAAATTGGGGTTGGATCAATTGGTTAATTCACATAACAAAAAGCAGCACACTGTCGTGGGTTAATGAGGTGGTCGAGGAGGGGAGAGAAAAGGGAGAGAGGGGGAGGGGGGCGAATGAACAGATCCAATGATGAATTTGGAGTTGGACTGACTTGGGCGGACACCGTGTACAGTAAGAATACTACCATTTGTGTGGGTACAGTATGCGCAGTGTATTAGTACAAGTATGGTAGACTGATCTACAGATAGGTACTGTTCCACATACTGTGCACACTGAATTGATCATGAACCCCGCTTATTTGAACCAAGGTTGAGATCGGCCCGATTTTTCTCGGCCTGGCCCGATTTTTTCGGTCCCAATTTTTTCGGCCCGGTGAAATTTTTGGACTAAAATATGTTCCGATTTTTTCAGTCAAAATTTTTCCCATTTTTTTAATAAAATTTGCTACAGTGATTTAAAATTATATTTGTAAAGCATGGAATCAAATAAAACGATCATCGCGTAACGCGCTGGTTCAGTTTGAACGGATTGCCAAAGCAATATTCTTCAGATATACTGTATTAGTTGGAGTGAATTGAAAGGTACTGTACTGTACCGTATTTGACGACAGAGTACGGTAGCCAACCCAAAATTGAATGAGTGTGAAGGGATAGCGAGGACAAGGACAAGGGTGATAGGTAAAAGGTATGCCGGGTCCGTACCCGAAATGGCCCGTATAGAGGTGGGAAAAAAGGATCGGCCACTGGCTTCTCCTTCTCGGCATCGTCGTCGTCGTTTTGTATTCGTTGTCCTCAGACCAATCAGGCATCTTAACGGAATGTTGAACACCGTTTACGGTAAGAACACATTCCTACTGTATCGTAGTACGGTAAACATGTGACATTCCTACTGTATCCTAACCAAATGACATAGGTATTCAAATGATATCTTAGTAGGCTAAAAGATCTTTTGAGGAGAGGTATCGATGTGGCGTCTTGTCTTAATTGATTTGGCAAGTTTTAAGTATTTTTATATACTTTACCGTACCAGTTGTTAAGGCATACTGTAACCAGATAAGTACAGTAAGCATAAGTTTTGATTGGTTACTGTCATGTTCCATTACCTTTCCTCTTCCCGTTGTCCTCCTTCTCAATTGGCAAATCGGCCGCCCTCAGCTCGGTAGGCACTGCCATGGCAAACTCCGGTCCGCCCTTGGAGCGTAGTAACGCGCCCAGGGCATTTCCCTGAAAAGAGGTCAAAGTCCAAAGATCAACTGGTCAAAGATTAAAGGTCACATCCTCCGATGAGGAGATATTGTCCCCGGCACCGACGTGGCCAATGTGCCGAAAGTCGCAAGGCGCACCGATCAAGGAACGGTCCACGCGGACTCGGCCAATCTGTGCAAAGGAAAAGGTGAAAGATCCAAAAACACGTACTTTGAACTTTGATCGAAGCACTTTGTTGTTTTTTGTGTTTTGTTTTTTGGGTTTAGTTCATTTCTGATTTTATTTTAACCTTTTTATTAATTTTTTCTTTAAATTACTTTTGACGTGAAGTGCATTTTCATTGCCTTAGGGTACCCATTTCCCATTTCCGGTCCCCCCTTCTCTCTTTTTGGGCCAAACTTTAAGTTGGTCCTCAAGTGTTCCCTACTCGCCTTTTTCTTTGCCTTTTGGCCTTCAATCTTTTTCCTCATCCTTTTTCCATTTCTCCCAATTTCCCACGAGAATTGCTAAGATTTTTGCTCTATTTTTGTCCCTTTTTGCGTTCCTCGAGGCATTGCCTATGGCTAAATTGACTTGGGCAGTGGGCACTTGCTAAATCGGGAATTTTGGGCTGAAAATTGGAATTTTCAACAAAAAACATAATGTTTTCGGGACTTGTTTTTGTTTGCGTATGTATCCCCCTCCCCCTCCTCCTCTATCCGTTGTCAGCTTCCTGTATTGATAATAAGGTACCGTATTTCCTCTAATAGAACCCCCTCCAATTGAACCCCCTCCAATAGAGCCCGCCCCCCTCTCCGGGGTATCGAAAAATAGAGCC
>JAQIYK010000547.1:0-13536 GCA_034700465.1 Rotylenchus robustus
CAAACTTTTACGAAGAGGGGGGGGGGGTAAAAATTTTCGCCGCGCCTTCGGTGCGGCGAATTTTTTGATGAATTTTGAAAACAAAATGGGGGTACCCTATTAAAAATTTCTGCCTCCGCTCCCCATTTACTATGGGGGGAACCCCGTCGGAAAAATTTTACTACGGGGTAGGGGGGGGGT
The DNA here is from genome assembly GCA_034700465.1 of Rotylenchus robustus. Classification (NCBI taxonomy): domain Eukaryota; kingdom Metazoa; phylum Nematoda; class Chromadorea; order Rhabditida; family Hoplolaimidae; genus Rotylenchus; species Rotylenchus robustus. The sequence continues at coordinate 181 of JAQIYK010000547.1, forward strand.
CGACCCCCCTTTGCCCACCAAACCACCAATGTCCCAAAATCAATCGATGAATTTAGGAGATGCATCGACGAAGGGCGGAGAACGGAAGGGTCTGTCCAGGATTCGAAGCAAAGAGAAGGGGGACAATTGCGTTGATTTGAATGCGCACTGCGAAATGTGGGAGAAGTTGGGGCACTGCGTCCATTCAGCAAAATACATGCGCCACTATTGCCGAAAAGCCTGCGGGCTCTGCGATGATTACGGAAGCAGCGAGAAGCAAGGTTTCGAAATAAAGGACCAAAAAGCACCTGAAAAAAACGCATAGCACTATATTTATCAAATTAAAACCGGCGCAAAAATAATACTAAAATAAAAATCCTTTAGGATATTTTTGAAGCGATTGTTTCCTTGCGTTTCTTTACATTTTATTTTTCTGTTCGCATCATTTTTTCACTCTTGGATTCAAAATATATTTTAATCATTCGCTTCGAAAAATTCCTATTTAAAGATTATTTTGTCGAGGGCAGGCAATCATCGGGTTTTAGGGTCGTCAGAATTTAAACCGAAATGTCACGTGGAGACTAAAAAAATAACTACAAACGACAAAATCAGTCAAAATTCAAATAGTGGCAAAAATTGAGCCCTGTGCCGAATATCCTCTAAATGTTTACCACGTTGACTTAAGATCGACCTAAATCGTGCAGGGACAGGAATCATTTCTGTGGCTACTGGGCTCAAAATGGAGAATGCGACAACGGATCTAAGTTCATGAAGTTGTTCTGTAAAGGCTCCTGTGGGATGTGCTAAAGAAATTCAAAAACTAATAATCATTCAGAACGTTCTTTTTGTTATGTTTCCGTAACCTACGTAGATGAAAGCAGATCTAGGCAGGCCCGTAACGAGGGGGCGCCCCCCTCCGAAATGCCAAAAATTAGAAATTTCCAAAGGGTTCCCCCTTATGTTTTCCTAAATTTGCGAAAATTCGCTAAATACGATTTTTGTCCAAAATTTTCAATATTTTCTTTGAAAATCACCGTTTTTCAAAAAAAAATTGTCGCGCCAAAGGCGCGGCGAACAATTTTGTACAGTTCCCCCTCTCCAAAAAAAACCCACGGGCTCGTTACGGCGGTTTGGGGAGGAGCTGCTGCTTCCCTTTCGTTACGCCCACAGGTGGGCACCCCCACCCCCAACGGCGCGGCGAAAAATTTTGGGAGGGAGGGTGGCGCAAGGATTTTTGGGGAGGGAGTGGCGCAAAAATTTTTGGCCGAGGGGGGTAACGCAAAAATTTTTGGATTTTGAGGGGGGTGCCCACCTGTGGCTTACGCCCCTGCTTATAGTTATAGTCATAGTAAATAAAAAAATAAACATTTGCAAACATGTAGTTAAGCATACCTTACCTTTCTAGGATTTATACCGTCAACTACGCGCACATCCCTTAGGGCAAATTGCTCTTTCTTTACAAACGCACTTTCTTTCTCCGATTTCACCACATAAACTTTTACTGCTACAGGCTGCGCCGTAGTAACTTTATTAAAGAGTAAAACATATTATGGCATATTTTCGAGACCGAAAACTTTTAATTTAACTAAGTGTGAACTCACCAGCCAGACACATAAATAATTCCTTCTTCCTCTTCCCATCTTTCTTCACATTTGACACAGCCGACAATCGCTCGCCATCTTCTTGGAATAGTGATTTTTGAAGAGTTGAACAAAAAGCCGCCATAGTATGTGTAATTTAATAATGCATATTTCAGCTAAATCCCAATATTGTATTTATAAGTATTCAGGCCCGTAACCAGGGGGAAAGGGGGGGGGAATTTCCCCCACCCGAAATGTCAATATATCATAAATCATAACATAAAAGATAAACATCAAAGCAACTTCATATTATTAATAGTTAGTTTTATGCTTAGTTTAGTTACTATGTATTGTATGTATTAATCAGTTAATCAAGCACCTGCCATTAATTATTGTGCTTCCAATGCCATAGGCCTATGAAGGCCCATATTAGTTTCAGTTATGCAGGATAATGGGCTGTTTTTAGTATACGAAAAAATTAAATTTAAAAAGAAAGGGAAAAATCAAATTCTGGGCCATGGGCCCATGCATAATTAAGATGGGCTTGAAATTTGAAATGGTTGATTCATGTATGTCGGTGCTTGTACTTACATGTAGATGTAATTAATTCTAAGGTTTTAATTTTTTATAAAAACCGTAAACAAATTTACACACGCTTTACTAAAGTTTGAAACTTGTTAAAAAAAATGTGTAAATAAAATCAAATCAAGAAAAGAAATCAAATCAACTTAATAAAAAATAAAATTTTAATTTTCGAAAAACGATTTTGCCAAAAGATTTACATTCAAATAATAAAATGAACCATATCCCGTTGCTTGAGCTTGAGATATGGCCGGCCGAGTTAGGTTAGGTATACCTTCTCCCCGTTTCCATGCTGTTCCCCTTCTCCACTGGTGATTTGTGTTTGCCGGTTGGCCAACCCTCCCCCATCTGCCCAGTCTCCGTCTTTGTGGCATTATTCGGACAATGAATGTATTTATTAATTTCAACCAACTAATTGTTGTTCCACCAATCAGTTTCCAATGTAACTGAACTGTTTGAAAGTCACAGTCGGAATACGGTTGGTTCCTTCATCCTCTTTCTCGTCCATTTATTTTTTCTATTTTTTTCGCCCAATCAATTGTCTCTCCTTTTCATGGCCAATCCACGTTGGAGCAAGCCTTTGTTTGTTCAAGAAGGGTGCCAAATTGACTGATTCACCCCCTCCCCCCCCTTCTCCCCCACCCGTTCCCCACATTGATTCCATCCGTCCCATTCCATGCATCCTATTCCTCACAATCCCCCTCCACCACCATTCTTTCCCCGGCTTCCCCTTCTTTTTTTCTTCAAACTATCACCACTTCACTTCCCTTGCTCTACTCCCTAATGAAGGACATCTTCCTCCGCCGACTTGGCCCCTTCTCCTTCTGCCACCGACACCGAATTCTGCTCTCCTTTCTCTCTCTTCTTTTGTTTGTCTCCTTTAGAATGGCTTTTCTGCACTTCTTCCCCTACAACATCAACCTCAACTTGCAGCACAAAAGAGTTGCCACGGTCAGTGAAGGAGCACCCGACAGTGATAGTGAAGTTGAAAATGGAATGGAGTTGAAGCCGAGGTTGGATTGCGAGAGGGTGTTCAATGGGGACGAAGGGGTGGCAGGGAAGGTAGTGAGGAAACGGTGGAGAGGGAGGGACCCGTCGGGAGAGATGCTGGAGATGAGTTGCGAGGGGATCAGGGCGAGGAACAACTTCAGCGAAGTACAGCAGCATGGGGACAGCCGGAGCATGACGGAGACGGAGCGGAACATGCCGATTGCATTTGCGCGGATTGTCTACAAGGTGGGCGCTGGGCACAGTCAGTCAGCACTTCTTACGGAAGGGGAAATCTATCTTCCTTTTTCTGTGTGGAGGACTATCTGTTTGTCGAGATGGAGCTGCTCACCCACCTGGTGTCCCACAATTGGTACTGCTTCGTGCTGGACTCCAAGTCCGACCCGGACTTCCAGTCCCGGATGCATCTACTGGCCTCCTGCTTCGACAATGTGCTCGTCTTGAACAAAATGTTTGACATCAGCCATGAAGGGCTGAATACGAGCAATGCACTGTTGGAATGTGCTCGGGAGTTGACCACCGAAGGGAAGAAATGGAAGTACATGGTCACATTGCAGGTGAAGTGCCTATTCAGGACATATGGAAAGGGGAGAGTGATAGCAAGATGATATATATTAACCTTAAGAATCACGACATGCAGGCGAAGACGAACGCGGAGATGGCGCAGATATTCACCTGGCTGGGAGGCGCCAACGACTTTGAGGTCAACAACCGGGGATCGTTCACAGAAAGACGACTTCGCTACTACCGACAGCACTTCAGCTGGACTTTCGACCAGCTCCGCATCTTCAGAGATGGTCCGGGATAAACCAACAAATGGTCGATTAGGCCCATCTTTAGATTTGAAGAACAACCGCACGGATGGGAGGGGCCAACTGCGTGAATTGAACATTTCCAAGGGCTACATGTCCGCTTCGCTGTCCCGGGCGTTTGTGGACTTTGTGGTGGGACAGCTGGATTTGAAGAGAACGTTAAAGCAGCTCAACCGAGGCATCTTCGGCGTGGATGAACATTTGTGGCAGACATTGAGCACATCGGACACGTTAGATGCACCCGGGGGATTTGCTCAAAAGTGTTATGAAGGGGGAGGGAAGACGTATCCCTTCATAACCCGGTTGGTTGTTTGATTGGTCTGGGATACATAGATTAGAGTTAAACTAGGCGAAAATTCAGGTTTGCCGCGTGGTACGACCCCAAAAAACGGGGAAACTGCAAGAGTAAGCGCTTTCGGCATGGGGTGTGTGTGTTCGGGCTGGAAGACCTGATGGGTTCGAACAGCTTGATCCGCACGGTGCCCCATCTATTCGTGAACAAAATGATGCCCGAATTTGACTTGGACGCCGTTCTCTGCTGGTACCAGTGGATGCGCAAACGGAGGCGATCGGGGAAGTTGGAGCTGGACGAGAGCAAATACCGGGACTGGCCACAGGTGGGATGGATGGGAAGATTAATAACACGCCGAAGGGCAAGAAGGTGGGCTAATTGGACGTGTTCAGACACGGTATCAGAGAGAACGAGGGATGAGGAGGGAGGGAGGCGACGAGAGGACGGAGACGGACTGCGCGACGGGGATGGTGCGGTGGAAGAAGGCGGACAGAGAAGAGAGAAGGAGGTGAGGGCCAAGTGGGGAGGGAGAGGAGTGAGAAGAAGAGAATGGGAAAACCCGGAAAAAGAATGGGAAATGGGCGAAGAGCAAGGAGCACCGAATGAATAGATAATACACACTATGTACGGTACATACGTTGATCTCATCTCATCCATAACCTTTTAGTCATCCCCTTCCCCTCTTTTAATCTTTTTCCCTTTATCCTTCCACTTCCAATCACCGGTAAATTCCTAGGCTATACTAATTTTGGTCCCCTTTTTGAAAAAACACAATTTTCGGAGTTTCACAACTGAAAAGTCGGGTTCGACTTCTAATCAAAAAATGATCAGCATAAAAAATGGGTAGGTAATGTGTGGGTTTGAAAGTTTACAAAAGTATGCAAACTAGGAAGGGGGGATCAAAAAATCCGACTTTAATCCCCCCCCCCTCCTAGTTTGTCAACTTGCATACTTTTGTAAACTTTCAACCCACCATATTACCTACCCATTTTTTATGCTGATCATTTTTTGATTAGAAGTCGAACCCGACTTTTCACTTGTGAAACTCCGAAAATTGAGTTTTTCAAAAAAGGGCCAAAATTGGGGGGGGACCAAAACGGGCGCATCCAATCCCTAGCGTTAAATAAATGCGAAATTTAGTATAATTAGTTGTATTTATGAAAAGTTGAACAAAAATTTACCAGTAGTCCTTTGTGTATCAAGTATGGTGTATGGCAGTTTGTATCGAAGATTTACAGAAAATGAATTGAGATTTTCAGATTACTCTATATGCATAAGTCATTTTCTCGAATTCGCAGCTAAATATCCCAAACGGCTAATGGAACTTAGGTGGATTCAAATTCAAACTGCCCGAACAGAAATTGATGGCATCGCATAATACAACATTGAACAAGGGAAGTTAAATAAGCAATTTCAACGTTCCAAACCCGCAAAAACTTCATCATTATTCACTTCATTCTCTTCGTCATCGCTCCAATCATCTCCCAATTCGTCATCTTTGGACTCGTCCCTCTCCGAATCTAAATAAAGCCGAAATTATCGAGCGGAAATGTCTTGGTAAATGATTGATGTGAGAATATGTTTCATCAAATCATTTCCTTGTGATGCCTATGCCCCACTATTTTTAAGTTCAAACCCTCACCAAGCTTCAATTTCTTTCTGCGTTCATCCAGTGCTCTGGCCAACACTCCTGCCAAAGATGTGTTCTTCTCAAGTTTCTTCGTAGGTTTTGTAGAAGGAGAACCAGGAGACCTAAATAGTTTTAGTTCTGACATTATTCATAAAACCAGATTCTAAAATTTACCTTACGACTTTCCTTAATTTGACATTGCTCAAATCTTTTAAAATTTCTTTCATTTCTGGCTGGGGTTTGACTGACTGTGAGTTGGTAGGAAAATGCTTGCTCTAATAAATGAAAACATAATAAATAGTGCATTAATGTTGGGAATTAAACCGTAAGAATGTCTTTCTCGGCTTCTCGCTTATTATTGATTAAGGATAGAGGTGCATTTGAAGGCTTGATAAAGGCAAACGGTGGCAGTGGGGGTGGCGGAGGCGGCGGAATTACCACAGAATTGCTCTTTGAGGAACAAGGCATGGACGAAGGAGGAGGATCCTTTGATGAGTTCTGCTGTTGAATCAAAGACTGCATTTGTTTCTAAAAAATGGGATACTCTTATCACTTGTTACTTATTGAACCTGAAGAAGATGCAGTTGATGCTCTAGCTCACCAATTTTTGCTTGATCAACTGACGCGAGAGTGGACACTGGAGTTACACCGGAAATCATGGAAACAGAATCAAATTCATCGTCGTCAATTGGAATCTCCCTGTTGGATTGGCGACTCTTGCTCCTCTCGATGTGCAACGGACGCGAACAAATGATGGGGTTTGACTTAGACTGGTTGGAGTTGGTTATTGGCTGATGACAGTCACTTGGCTGACAAAGTTGCCATCGCGTCTTGATGTCTAAATTACAATATACCATATCCCGGCAAACAGGCCCTTAACGAGCCGTAATTTGGTATTTGCTTCGTTTGGGTTCACATTTTCAAACCCAAAAGGAGAATATATTCCCCTTTGCTTTCAATTTTTGTCAAAGTTCCAACAAAATTAGAAAGTTTTAGCCATTTTATGGATAATATTGCATTATGTTAAAAATTCTATTTTTTAATTTAAGCAAAAAGTATCAGTAATTTCTGAAAGGCCTGTAGTTTTTGTACATCCTTTCTCGAAATGTCTGGGCTCGTTATGCCTGCCAGTAGACCATGTTTATTGTAATTTTTACTGCAACAAACCATTTCTCGATGTAAGATCCTGTTCATGGTCAATTGTGTTGATATCCAAAAGGGTAGGGCAAGTAGGTTTGTCCGAACTTGGGTAGATAATTGAGTTGTGCTCAACTCCTGTTCGGGGTGTCGAAGACAAAATCATACTGTTCCAATGACGAAAAAGGCTAAATTTGCTTGAAAATTTTAATAGGAGTAATAAGGACTAACTTACATTCTAATAGCTTCCTGACGCAATTGATTCAGTTTTGCCTGCGCTAAAAGGACAACACGATCAAGGTTAATCTGTGCAAAGAACCGACTCTAAATCTTTGTATATAGCAAAATTACAATCCAAAGACAACCTACAATAAAACCAAGCCTTTGTCGTAAGAACCCCAAAATCATGTTGAACACCTCAACATTGTCTTGCAATGCACCAATTCTAATAAGTTCGTTCACATTTTCCAATGATTTTGCCCTCCTTTCCGGTCGAATAATTAGAGCAGCAGTATTTTGGTTAGTAGTGTCCAATGTCAAGTCAGCATCTGGTGACACGTTCACATCATCATCATCTTCATCACAATTCGAATGGTGTTCATCGTGTTCTGCTAATACTATGCCGGTACTTTTGCCTTCCTTCGCCATTTATTAATTCTTCTTTCTTACTTTTTATGTATTTTTGACTACAACAATAAATCTATAAACTATAGAAACATTAATATAATGTTAAAATGTCTAATCAGAATAAATGTAAATAAAGTACAGCAACTAGGAGTTTGGAACTTGGATTAGAGAAAATTTGTTTGTAAAAACATCATCGCTCGCCGTCTATTATACTCATATACATACTACCATACCACTATACCACATGTCATGTCCCGGACTGGGTCAAAACAGTCTTGGACGGAGAATTTTTTAGAAATGCTAGCTAGTTTTTGATTTTGGGAGCAATCATAGGGAATTTTAAAAAAATTGACATTTCGGGGCACTCAATTTCCCTATCTATATCTGCTATATTATAATATGATAAATCCGTTCCTCTAATTTTCGGCGTAAAATTTTAATGACAGGAGAAGGAAGGATCAGTGGGAAGGAAATGGCAGAAGAGATTTAGATTGTGGCCTCACTCACAGGTCCCCTCCCCCCCCTTCCCGCTGTTCTCTTCCTAATAGAATACCCAAATCCCAATAATGAGTAAGTGTAGTACATAAGTAGGCTGTTGAGATGATGTAATAAGGTGAGCAGGTGAGATGATGAGAATGAGACCCATAGATCCATTTTTGTTTATTAGATAGAGCATACCCCGGCAAATGTTCTTAAGGCTTTGCTTTGGCTTCATGGTCTCTGGGGTGAAACCATGAGATCAAGCCATCTTTGTGTAAAAAAATTAAACATTAAAACACGACATTAATACAGTTGACAGTTCTAAACCTCAAACATTTCTTTATATTTTTTGTAAATATGTACATGGGTAACCGAAATCATCAAATTAAAAAGTTAGAATGATGCCTATTTTGGGTGCTCAAAAAAGAAAAAAAGTGAGACCATTTGCCGGGACCGGGGTATAAGATAAGATAGAGTAGTTCGTTCTTCGTTCGTTCTTCACTTCTTCAGTTCTTCACTACTACTAATTTTTTTAGCTCTTGAAATTTTTCATAACGTATTTTTCCGGGAATAATAAAAAAGGCAGTTTGCCAAATATGTATACTTTTAAAAATTAAACGAACACCGCTTCACATGGGATGGATAGAGATATAGTAAATAAGTCATCAGCTTATTAGCTCATCAGACTCGATTGGATTGGGTGTTGGATTGGGTTATTCATCTAAACCAGGCTAATAAACCAACTATTATATGTTTTTAGTTTTTAGTATTGTCAATTTCCTTTTCCATTTTCATTTATCGCACTACGAACCACACATTTGGACAATTCACTCCCCCACCGATTCCGAAAGGTTACGAAATAGCACATCAAATCTGTTGACCATTACCAAGTTGGTGGTGGTGGTGGGTGATTCGGGGAATCTGCCTGAATGGGTTTGGGCGGAAATGATGACGAAAATCATGTGGCCCTTTCTCTCTCTCATTCCCCCCCCCCCTCCCTTCTCTCTCATCAGCTCCTTTTACGTCCTCCTCTCTCTCATTCTCTCACACTCTCTCCCCTCCTCCCTTCGTACCCGAACTGTCTTTGTATTCTTTGCCTCTCTCTCTCCTTTTATCTCACCAACGTAAGCAATTAGTGCCAAAACGGGCAATGGTAGTCAATCAAAATGGGACGGTTCAGTGGCTTGCCTCGGCATGTCCTATACAAATTGGCCATCCTTTGCTCACACTTTTGGTTGCTCCACTCCATTCCATACACTCCGCGCAATGATACGCCAAGGGACGGAGGGTTTAAATTCAAACGGACTTCGTTCTTTTTTTCAGTAGAATTTTGCATTTTCAGAAGAAATTGTTCCTTGGGTCCATTTGGGGTCAGTTTGTTCTCATTTTCCCCATCCGTTCCCTCTCCCGGTTCCACTCCCCTGCTGTCCTCCATCCTTTTATTACATCCATTCTCACCTTATTTAGCACATTCCTTCCAAATGACTTCTTCTCTCCGTTCCATCCGTTCCCTGCTTCCCGGCTTCATATTGCTCCAACTACTGTTCCTCCCATCTCTGTTCGCCTACAGTCTCCCCATCCAGCAACATCCGCTACCGCAACAAGAACACACTAAACAGTCTGACGAATTGCCTGCCGAGTTGGAGCAACAGCAGTTCCCGGCAACGGCCCAAAACCCGGCCAATGTCATGCTGTCCACACTGTTCACGATGGCGGGCGAGAATGGGCGGATCGGGGTGATGGCCAAGCGAAAGGAGGCACTTAATGCGCTGGAGACCATTCTGAACAAACGACGCGACTTCGGGTTCAATGTGAGTGTTTGGGTTGGATCAAAGTGTGATCTCTGATCTCTTTCTGTTCTGATCACTGATTTCTGATCAACTAATTGTCTGATGTGTGTGCTTTTTAGGATGGCTCTTTCCGGGTGCATGCCAGATCGCTGGACCAGCGGAACTGCTACTTCTCGCCCGTCCAATGCTATTACTTTGAGGAGCGAAAACGGCGAAGTGCGCCGATGGCGGCGGCGGAAGAAGGAGGGAACTGATGAGTTGAGAGAGCGGACAGAGAGGGAGAGAAAGGCGAGAGAGTGTGTTTGTGCAAGAGATAGTGCGGGGAGAGAGTTCCACCTACCCACCCACCCCCTCCAGTTTCATTCCCGATTTCCCTCCCAATCCTTCTCCTCTATCCCATTATCCCATTCCAACTTTCCCAAATTCTGTTATTGTCTCCTCCCTCACCCAACCTAATTAACCAATAAGTTAATGCCCGGCCGGAAGATCAAGATGATGATGATGAGAATGAATGAATGCTAATATAATGAATGGAAATATGCAATGGTAATTATTGGTAATTTGAAGTGAGTGAATGAATAAATGAACCAATGATACAGTCGTCAGTATTCATTTGTTTGCACTTTGGATACGGTAATTTCCCTTTTGAATAACACCTTCTATAAGATGTGTTGCATGCTATAGACATCCGCAAAATGGAACTTGGGCTTGGGAGCGGGAATCGGAAATTTTGTCAAATTCCATTTTCGCAGATGAGTCCAATTCTTCAGCGGGATGGGATCAAGCTAGCTGCACGGGATTTCTTTCCCTTACCCAACTTATTCCTTCCCTCCCTTCGCTGCTCTAACCCTTTCCACCGATCACCTCGCCCAACTCTTTCTTTCATCTATCCATCATCCTTGACTGGGCAACCTGTTGTTGTGAAATGGCTTTAGCAGGAGGAGGAGCAGGAGGCGGGGAGGAAAGAAAGGAGAAACGGAAGGTCGGAGGGGCGGACAGACGGGCGGAGTGGAGATTGTTTACACTTTCTAGCTCACTCTCAACTCTCATGTGCTGATGGAAAGTGGGGGAGGGGGGATCTTGGGTGGATGGGAAGGAGTGGGAAAGTTTCGGGAAATATCCGAGGAAAGGAGGGGGAAGTAGGGAAGGGGGAGGGGGATCAGTGGCAGGGACATATGGCTCTCTAGCACTGAACCTACTCATCCATCCACACAGTCCAAGTTCCTTCCTTCCTTCCTTCCCCTCCTTAGCTTCACTTTACCTCCCAATCTCCGCCATTCTTTCCCACTCTTTCTCCCGCACTGGCCCATTCTCTGCGATCGATCCACGAAACTTTTGTGCTCAGTTGGATCAAAGCTCAACTTGCCAGCACAATGCAATGGATCAGTAAGTAGTCCGTCCAGCAACCGACCCTCTGCTGGTCCCCCCTTCCTCCAAACATTCACTTCCTTGACTTGGCTGTGCTTTGGATGTGAAGTATTTGTGCCAAGTTGATGATGACATTCCCCCCCCTGCTCCCCTCCCCTCCCATCTCCCCTGCAATCATGCGTTGTTGTCCCTTCCCTTTCCCATTAAACATGTTTGTCTTTATCAGTGTCTTTGTCTTCCTCCCACTTCCTTATTCATTCCTTCTCTCTTTTTCAGTTCTTAACCCCTTCGGGCCATGTGTCCGTCGTCCCCTCTTGGCCTTATCCTTCGTTGTTTGTTGTTGAACTTTCTCTCTTTTCCCCTCTTTTTCTCTTTCCTCCAATTCTGTCCCTTTGATGCCCAATGCTTATAAATTCTTCAAACAAACAGACAAACAATCCAACAAACATTCACTACTCCTTTCCTTTCCTTTCCCTTCCATTCCCCTTCCTTTTGCCAGCAAACTTTCAACCGAATAAATTCCCTATAATAAATGGATAAGATCGAAGTGACCCACGAATGGAGTGGCCAACAGTGGGACTGGCCCCTTCAGGTAAAAAATGTTTAAAAAAGGCGATAAGTCCGGCAGGATTTGGCCATCTAAATGTTTGTCCTTGTGTTAAGCACAACGACGGAATTGTGAAGGTGCACAACTTGCCGGACAAGTGGGAGGTCGGCCTGGACGTTGCCTTCTTCACGCCAAATGAGATTGAGGTCTGTTATCTGAACAGCTTGAATTCGGGGTTGGATCAACAGGCTGTGATGCTTTCTTTTTCAGGTGAAGGTGGTCGGCGACCATTTGACCATCCATTGCAAGGTACACACTTGATCTGATCCGCTTCTATCCTTTTCTAATCACCTTATTATCCACACTCTTTTCTAATCACCCTATTTTACTCATCTCATCTTCGCCAGTGTTGTGCCGGCTCCGGGCTCTTTGAAAAAAACGAAGCCTGGAGCCGGAGCCAAAAATTCCGGGGTCGGAGCCGCTCCAAAGCCAGCTACGGCAAATTGAAAATTTTACTTTTTTCGAAGTAAATTTTTGGCTTAAATATGGTCCAAAATTTCGTTTTTTGCTTAAAAATAGCACAAAAATGTATTTTATCTAAAAAACTTAAAAATACAACCCCAAAAAATGGAATTTTTGAGAAAAATGACCCCTAAAAATCGAATTTTCCGGAGCTGCCGGAGCCAGCTCCGGAGCCGAAATTTGAAAAATTCGGAGCCCGGAGCCGAAATTTCCCGAGGCGCAACACTTATCCCCACCACCTTTCCTCCTTCCTCCTTCGGTCTTTATTCTCTCCTTTGGTCTTTATTCTACCCATCCCCGCTTCAGCACGAGTCGCGGAGTGACGTGCACGGGTCGGTCAGTCGCGAGATCAACCGCTCGTACAAATTGCCGGCCGACGTGAACAGCGGCACGATCAAGTCCCACCTGACGCAGAACGGCGTGTTGCGCATAAATGCCCAAAAGAAGTGAAAACGAAGGCGAGCGACGAATGAAGTGAAAGGAAACGATCGGAGCAAAACAACAGTTTATAAAACAGTAAATTGTCCTTCTTTTTACTTAATAACTATTCTCTTCGGCGAAATGGCCAATCCATCGAATTTTGTAAGAATCAGTAATAATAAAGTTGCACGGTACTGTTGGTTGGCAATTGTGTCCTTTTTAGTCACATTCATTTCATTGCATTTTTGTTGTTGCTAATTGGACCACTCATCGCTCCAATTCCAAATTTGGCCGATTATTAGTCATCTAATCTGCTGCACATCTCCTTATTACCAACTACAGAAGGACCCACACACATACACAACAAGACATGTGCTAGTCAGTTGTCCAAAAGCAAATTACCGTATTTCCTCTAATTATCGCCCCTCCTAATTTCCGCCCCCTCTAATTTCCGCCTCCTAAGAGGGGTATTGAAAAATTATCGCCCTCCCTCCAATTTCCGCCCCCTCCAATTTCCCCCCCCCCCTCCAGGGGGTATTGAAAAATTTCCGCCCTCCCTCTAATTTCCGCCCCCTCCAATTT
>JAQIYK010000548.1:0-13534 GCA_034700465.1 Rotylenchus robustus
TATGAAGGAGAAGTCGACCATCACTTTTTGTGGGAGGAGCTTAGGATGGAGGATAGGAAAGGGACAGTACCTTTTTGGGTAGAGAAAAGAGAGAGAGTACACCAGTGGGAAGGACTATGTTAAATTATGGTGATCAGGAGACAATTGAAAGTAGTGATTGGCAAACCCAAATTTAGCAGTGAGATTGAAAGCTTAATAAAGGCAGTTGGTGAGAAATAGAGAAAGGAATGGGGAGAGAGAAACCTAAGGAAATAGAACAAAAAGTAGTCGTAATAACAATACAACAAATTGTTATTTCACATTCATCACCCTACAATTTGGCCGTCCTCGGTCAAAATAAAAAAAAAGTTGAAAGGATAAGATAGTGGAGAGTGGACAGAGCATACATATTACAAGTAGGTTTACAAGGCGTAAAGTGGCTGCACAAAATTAATGGACGATATGTCTAATTAGAATATATATTTCGGAGCATATAGCCAAGGTTTTAATAAATCGTGAGTAGAAGAATAGGACTGAAATTATTATTATTAGGAAAAGTAAGAGAGAAAAAAAGTTATTATTTTTATGGGCTTTTTATTTGATGAAAATTAGTTAGGTATATTGTCCTACATCTTACTTAAACCTTGGGGTTTAATTAACTAATTCTGTTGTTGTTTGGAAAATTGTATTTTATTGTTATGTTTATTAATAACATATTTTTCTTCATCTCCTTTTTTGGAGGCAATGGTTTTTAGGGGTAAAAATTTTTTTGTTTTGATAATACGGGTAGGGTTTTTTTTTTTTCATTATTGGATTTGCATTAAAATCGAAAGTTGCAATTTAAAAAAACAGAGAAAGATTTGCGACAATTTGGCAATTGCCGGAAAGTGGACGGATTGGGCAGTCAAAATTCGATTACGCAAATATATTGATAAAATTTGCTGTCGTATTATATGGAAAGATGAGCCGAATAGGAGGGAGAATAGGTGCATGTGACAAGAAAATGTTGTTGATGAGTAAGGAACAGAGCCAAGAAAGTGAAAGATGGCATCATATTGCCAAGATAGCTAAAACAAGGCTTAAAAAAACACTGAATAGAAGAAATTTAATACAATTTTCCTAGTAAAATTAAGAGGCAAAAAGAGCAAAAGGAATTACATTTTTGGAAGAAGGGAATTAGGATCAATTGATTGAGCCGATTGAATCAGGATCCTGGGCCTTGGATACGTTATGGCAGCCACAACGGATTGGTGATCATTCCTTAGAGTGGGAAAAAATATAATTAACATAAATAGTAGTCAATAAAATGTTAAAAAAAGAACACAAAAACTTCATACTCAGTTTCTCGGAAAACGTGGGCGATAGGTTTGCTGAGGGACCAAAGGAGGAGGGGGCGGTCCATATGCGTATGTCTGGGGGTAGTAACTTGGATATGCGTATGCTGGATTGTAGGAAGATTGGGGATACTGTTGTTGGTAGCGAGGCCCACTCCATGGCTTTCGGGGCCCTGATGTTCCGGGCTTTCCCCATTTGTTGTTGCCCTTATCTCCTTTCTTGTCTGTCGGTTCCTCCGATGAGGCCCTGGCGATCTTTCTGGGTGGGCCTTGATCTTTGTTCTCAAGTGCTTCGATTTTTTCAAGCACCAAAGTTAGTTTGTTGTCTATTGAGTATAGGAGAGGCATGGCACTTGGTGGTGGTATAGTAGACAAGGCATTTGCCAAAGAAGCCATAGAGAGGCCAGAAGAAACTTGGTAGATAGGTTGGATGTTGGGCAAGGGGTTGAAAGTTGCCATGGATTGCAGGCCAAATGGTTGGCCACTAATGGCCGAAGTTTGTTGTGAACTGTTGTCAGTAGTTTCCAACACTTCTTCACTCATTTTTGATTTTTTGTTTTGTTTTGCTTGAAATGTTATATCATTTAGATATTTAAAATTCGAAATTTACGGAATGCCAAAGCGCGAATTGTATAATCGCAAAAAAAACAATAATGAGTGAAAGGAGGCAAATATGTATATGTTAAGCATAGCATATGAAATTTATTGAGATATAAAAGATAAGCAAATGAGTATTTCATTTGTCTGCATAGATTATTTCACATTCACCCTATATATATTTTTGACATAGGGATTCAAACAGCGTGGGAGGAGATTTAACGAACACGGATATTTATTTTGATTGGGGTGGAGATATTCTTAAATATTCAAAAAAATACAAATATTTTCTTTTAAATAATCGGAAATTATGGTAATATATATATTTTTTTTTTTATTATCACCAAAACAGAATTTATAGTTGTTTTTTTTTCTCGTGTTCGCTTTAAGTAGTATTATCTTATTTAAGTTTTTGGATTTAGTAAATTTCATTTTGTTCTATTTGGTTATGCTTACACATATATTGTGTTTAGTGTTCATTTTAACAAATAATCATTTTTAGATTTTTATTTCGCGTTTGGTTAATAATTTTAGATCTTTATTATTGTTAATTCGTAGTACTCGAGTCTAATACTCCTTTTTAATAATTATGTTTTGTATAAAAGATAATGTTGCTGTGCCAATTTTTCTTCGACTCATCATCATTAATGTGCTTGTATTCATAAGATGTTTTTAATGCACACAGATTTTCAACTGATAGAATAAATAATAAAAAATTGATGGCCGAGGTAAAGGAGGTTTGCTACTGTAGGAATTTTTTTTTTAAACAGTTGTGGGCATTTCTTTAAATAAACAGTGAATTTTTTTTTTTTGAGCATATTGTTTTAGCTTCTCTTTTTTTTTTTTAACGGATCGGATATGATTAATTATGGTTAAGCCTACGAATGTTTCTCCTTCTCCGAAACCGGGGATATGGGGCGAATAACCAATCTTCAAACATTCTAATCCAATTTCGAGCCCGAATAATGAATAATGGTCCCCAAAATAGTGTATATCCAATTAATTGTAGGGTTAGTACAAACAAAATAGCATAAATTGGCCATGGAACTAAAATTTCTATTGGCTGTTTGGGACTTGTGGCGGTTACGAGGGGTAAAAGAGCTATCACTGTAATCAATGATAAGGGAAGTGCTTGGGTAGGATGAAATAGTTTTACTTTATCTAAGTGGGTCTTAATTAGTTTGTTATCGTCTTTTAATGTGAGATTTGGCGTATTAATTTCAATTACTTGAAATGGGCCTTCCCATTTTTTTGAAAATTTATGATCAGGTACTTCAACCTTTTTTAGAACTAAATCGTGAATTTTAATTTCGGATGGGTTACTTTTTTGATCATAATGAGCTTTTTGGATTATTTGTTCACTTTGAATATGTTCTTTTGCCACTTCCCAAACAGTTACCATCTTTTTGGCCAAATTTTCTTTAAAAATGGAATCGTCAATTGTAGGGAGGTTCAGAATTCGATCTATGGGAAACACCATGTGTCTTCCATGGACAATGAAAAATGGGTTTTCATGGGTGGTAGCATTGGTTGCAGTGTTATAAGCCATAGTAGCCAATTGAAGCTTATCCTCCCAATCTCTACCATTATCTTTGACCATGGTGGATAATATCATTTTAATTGTTTTGTTGGCCCGTTCCGCTTGTCCGTTTGCGCTTTGATGATAAGCTACGGTAAAAATTTGGTCAAATCCGAATAAATGGGCTAAGTCAGAAAGAATTTCGGACACAAAATTTCGTCCTTGATCACTGGACATAATTTTAGGGGCTCCATGTTTGGTAATAAGTACATCAATTAAAACTTGAGCTATTGTTGGAGCCGTTTGGTCTTTAATTGGCCAACAAATAATGTATTTTGAAAAAGCATCTACCATGGTCAATATGTATTTTTTGCCTTTTATGGATGGGATGATTGGTCCTATAACATCTACATGAATTTGAGAGAAGGGCATGGTTGGCTTATCTATAGGATATAATTCTTCATGAGAGGGATGAAAAGGATCCTTAACTTGTTGACAAATAAGACAAGTTTTGATCAAATTTTGAATGTCTTGATCCATCTTGGGCCAATAAAACCTTTTCCTCATTTTGTCTAAAGTTTTATTGACCCCAAGGTGCCCGCCTTGTCCATTTCTCTCATGCATTTCCCTAAAACAGCGCTCTCGAAGAACATAGGGAATTACTAACTTGAGGGCACCATTTTTATCAATACGGTGTATGGCTTCTTCAAAAATTGTAAATTTTTCTAGTTTTGGCTCAATTTTTGATCTGATCAATGGGTTATTGGGTAGAAAACCTTTTAACCCATTCATAATTTGTCTTAATTCGGGGGTTTCCTTTTGAGCTTTAATAATCTCCTGTAGTAGGTAAGAGTTTTGGGGTAATTGTGTTTCATTGTTTTGATTTTCAACTCTTTCCTCTTCTGGTTCCGAATTAATGGGATAATGATCATTGTTTTCTTGTGCTTTTTGGTTACGGGTGATTACATTTACGTACCGACTCAAATAATCGGCACAACAATTAGTTTTTCCGCTGCGATGTTGAATTTTAATATCGTATGCCTGAATGGCTAATTGAAAACGGGCTAAACGACCTTTTAGGTCTTTTCTAGTCAATAAAGCGGCTACTGCGCTATTGTCCGTTCGGACTAGGGTTGTGCCTGTTCCAAGTATATAAGGTTCAAATTCAGTTAAGGCAAATTGTATAGCTAAAGCTTCTAATTCATTACAATGATAACGGGTTTCTGCGTCCTTTAAAACTCTAGAGATAAAAGCGATAGGATGTCCCTCCTGTAATAGAATAGCTCCCAAACCGTGTTTAGATGCATCAGTTTCGATTATATAGGGCTTATTGGGATTTGGAGGAGCCAAAACTGGGGCCATTTTTAACTGTTCTTTAATGCAGCGAAAAGCTTTCCATTCAATTTCAGTCCATTCTTTAACTGGTTTAAATTTTCCTTCCTTGGTTAATTCATAAAGGGGTCCCATAATTTTTGCACAATTTGGAATAAATCGGCGAAAATAATTAACTGCGCCAATAAATGAGCGTAATTCGGTTAGTGTTTTGGGGGGCTGTATTTTTTCAATAGATTCAATGTCCCGTGGGTCTATCTTAATTCCTTGTTCCGAAATTAAGAAACCTAAGTATTTTATTTCTGTGAGGCCAAATTGGCACTTTTTCAATTTTAATCTCATTCCAAATCTCTTTATAATTTCAAAAAAGTGTGCAATGTCCAGTAAATGATCTTCAAAAGAATTTGACGCTAATATAACATCATCTATGTAAATTAGAAAGGATGAACTTAAATTTTGCTTAATTTCTTGCATTGCTCGGGTAAATGTAGTGGGGGCACCGCAGAGTCCAAAAGGGAGCTTTATGAATTGAAAAAGGCCTAAAAAACAAGTAAATGCGGTTCGTTCCTTGTGGCATGGTTCCATCGGGATTTGATGGAATCCCTGTGTAAAATCAAAACTAGAGAAAATCTTTTTGCCGGCAACTTCGTCCCGAATTTCAGCTATTAAAGGGAGATGATAAACTTGTTTAATGGTTGCGGCATTCAGTTTGCGATAATCGATGGCGAAACGAAGTTCGCCCGACTTTTTTGGTACCATTACGACGGGACTTGCAAAAGCGGAGGTAGATGGTTCAATAACTCCATCTATCAACATTTTTTCGACTTGGGTTTTTAATTCCTTTTTAACCGTCATTGGTGCCCTATACATACGAGAAGCAATGGGTCCGGTTCCAGGAATTAGGTCTATTCGGTGCGTTACGGAACCCCGATAATCACTTTTTTCTTCAAAAATTTCGTGATATTCAATGATTAGCGCTTTTAACTTTTCTTGTTCTTCGGGATTTAAAATGGTTTTCGTCAAATCTAATTGCTCAAATAAATTCGAATCTGATTCACCCATACAAGTATTAATACAAAATTCCTTTTTGTTTAGATATTCAATTGCATTTAATTGTTTTTGATAGAGTATTTGGGAAATTTCATGAATGTTTTCGGGGTTTTTAATCAATTCTAATTGAGCAATTAGTTTGCCTGGAGGAATGATAATTTTTTTATTTGTTGGGTTTAGGATTTGGGTATGTACGATGTTTAATGGCCCGGGCGTTACTATTGCTTTTGCTATTAGTATTGGTTCTTCCAGATTTGGAGGTGGGCTTGCTAGATAAATTCCTTCAGAAAAGGGTACTTTCGTTCGACAACGAATAATAGATATACAGCGTGGTTCAATTTCTGTTAACGACTGAGTAATAACGGGGTAGAAAGGAACTATTTCGGAATTAATCCGATTATAAGGATGGGCTACGTACGCAACTAATTGTATAGGTTCTGAGCCTATCCGAATTTGATTTTGATTGAGTTCTAGAGAAACGGAGCAACCTAATTCATTAATAGTTCTTATTAAATCTGATCCAATTAATAATTGTGCCGGGCAGGCATCATCTTCTGAAACTAAAATTTTATGTTGGAGAGTCAAATTTCCAATCCTAATTTGTGCAAAACTTTCGGCCAAAAATTTGAATGAGGAATGGTTAGCCGTTCGGGCTTTTAACGTTATTAATGGATCAGTTAGATTTATACCACTGGCAAGTGCTACTGATTTTGGGCAATAAGTAACAGAAGCACCACTATCAAATAGTGCATTTATGGGGTGCCCATTAATTGTAGCTGGAATTATGGGAAGGATTGGATGGGAAGTAATAAGTAACGATTGGATAGGTTGTTTTAATTCTCGGAGAAAAGGAATACGTTGCGGTCCTATCTTTAAGGAATCATTTTCATAAATGACACGACCAAAATGGTTGCATATTTTAAGGAGAATATCGGAGCCTAAGATAAAGTCTATGGGAATTTTGTCATCTTGGATGACTAATATTTCTGCAGGGAATCTTTTAAAACCAATTTCGATTATAATTTTAGTCCGGCCGACTAATGACATTGGAAAAATTCCACCGGCTAATACAATAGGAAGTTTTTCATTCATTAAAATATTGGCTCCAATATTTTTAGCACATTTTTCTCTAATTATCGATAGAGTGGCGCCGGTATCAAACAAGGTAAGTGTTGGAAAGTTATTGAGTTGACAGAAAAAAACTGGTTTAAAAATAGATTCTAGTTTGGATTTGGTGGGCAAATTTATGTTTTTAGAACCAGTTGGGCCGAAGGGGATAAAATGGGGACTATTAGTCTGAGAAACCCAATTTGAATGTTCCATTACATTTAAAGAGGAACTGGTACTTTCAATATCAGATGGGAGTTCCTTAGCATGTTCCCCAATTGGTTCTCCTTTCATTAATTTCGTACCAGCCATTATAGATATTCCTCTAAAATCTCGATTGGTTATGACTGTTTCTAACTCGTCTAATTTTCCGGAAATAACCCTAGGAGAAACATCAAATCTTTCTGGGGTAGCAGTAGTAAAAAGATAGAGTTTTTCCGGGTTCATGATTAATGAATTTCTCACAAATAAATGTGTTGTTAGAGGTACATTGGGCTCGAAATAATAATCATTTTTCGTTAATGCTTGGATTTCATCGTCATTGCGCCAGATAAACTCAGAATAATTAAAATTGACTTCGCCCATTTTGTTGAATGAAAAAGTAATTCCAGCTTCATTTATAGCAGTTAATTG
Organism: Rotylenchus robustus; assembly: GCA_034700465.1. NCBI lineage: Eukaryota > Metazoa > Nematoda > Chromadorea > Rhabditida > Hoplolaimidae > Rotylenchus > Rotylenchus robustus. The sequence goes on from JAQIYK010000548.1 coordinate 7,552, forward strand.
GTCATTCCCTACAACCAATGGGCATCGGACATCATCAGATGCCCAAAAATGTATTTTGATGTATTGTAAACCCTTGGGTACTAGATAGGTAGTGACTAATTTGTTAACTGTTATCTTATGGCCACCAGCCAACGTAATTTCTAGTGAATCAGTATAATCAATGAGATATCCGGCTTTTTCGAAAACACATAATGGTCCATATGAAATGTTGGAACCGGTGTCTATATAGGCCATGTATTTATCGGGGCCAAAGGGGATGACCCAGTATGGTTGTGTGAAGCCTGGGCTTTGTAGCATAAAACTAGAGTCGCAATAACGAACGGGAGATGATTCTCTTCGACTAAAATATTTAGATTGATAATTGGGAGCGGAAGGTGTATTTCTGGCTAATTTAGCTCGGGATTGGATAGAGAGACTTTCATCCGAATAGTGTCTAGTTCTAAGCTTCTTTTTTGAAAATTCCGGAGAAGGGCTGACACTTCGGTATTCTCTCCGTCTTTCATGGCTCTTTGCAATAATACTTTTATCTTTTTTGTGTGATTTTTTGGGGTGATTATGAAAAGTTAATTTGTTTAATTCTACATCTTTAGGCATTGGGGGCTGAGATCGAGGGGGAGTGGGATAAGGTTCGGTATCAACTACATTTACTCCTAACATTCTCCACGGTAGGTTTAAACCATGAGAAACAGAACTAGTGAAAGCGTATATTGTATATCCCTTATATAACAAAAATATTATTAGGCCAATACCTGCAATTCCAACTAAAAGGAAAAAGATAAATTTAATCCACCACCAAACTGTGGCAAAGAATTCCTCGATACCATTTTTGGTATCTTTGAGGGGTTTTGTTAGACTTTCGCCAACTTCGTTGGTGAAATTTTTAACTTTGCCACCTACGTGATCGGTAGCATTTGATGCAAAATTTTGTACACTTTGTGATAAATTTTCGGTTGAATTTTTGATCCATCCGAATGCGGAAGCAAAGGGACTAATATTGTTGGGGAATTTAGATAATAATGCTTCTGAATTATAAGTTGTTGAACGGAAGGTTGTGGCGGGAATTGATTCAAGTGGAGCTGGAATTACTGGATTAGGATGATCCGTGTTTTTATGTTCAAAATAAGGGAAAGTTTGGATTGGGGAAGGGCATTTACTTTGCATTTTTACCATTTCTTTTATTCGTTCTTCAGCTAACCAATTGTAAGCTGAACAAATCGCTTTCCAATTTCTTGGGGTTTGGATAAATACATTCCTAGCTTGGTTAAGCAAATTTAAATCCAAATTTGGATTAATGTTTTGCCAAACTATAGTCCATGAATCAATAAAACAGAAATTTGGAGTAATGGGGCAAGTTTTGGGACCCATAATTCTTCCATTGACTTCATATCCGTCGTTTGATTCTATTTTGCCCAAAGATAAATGAGTTTGATTGTAGATTTTAACCTCGGGATTTGGTGGTTCTTTATGGATCCAGTGTGTGAATGGAAAACCTTTCGATATATCCAATTCTGTTTCATCAATTTTTTCTTTCAATAAATCCCAACATTCACTGGGAGATATTGAGACATATTTTCGGGAATGATAATTTTTTCCTATATCAATTTGTTTTTGACATTTTCCGGCAATCGATTGTAATTCAGCTTGGCAATTGGCCATTTTTGGCGGAATTTGTGGTACACAAGTGTTCAAAACAGTAGAGAAGAGGCATAAGAGTATTAAACTCATAAATGGCATAAAGGTATTTACTTGGTTTACCGGATAACCTCCCCTACCTCTCCTTTGTTTGAAATTTGGATTGCCAAAATTGCCAGGTTTATTTTGGCTATTGAAATTTTGTTTCCATTCTCCAGGGTTTTGATTTCCAATGAACGTTTGGCTTCGGTTATTATGAGACTCCTGATCATTTTTAGGGTGTTGAAGTGGGATAAAATTGGGATTATTGTTCACTCCCGATTGTGGTGATATAAAATTGGGATTATTTGGGTGAAATCTGTTTGAATAAAATGATACTTGTGGGTGTTTTGGCCACGATTGGTTTAGGTTCCATGATTGATTTGGGAACTGGTTCCATGGGGCCCATGGTATATAACTGGTAAAAGGATGAGGAGGAAAAGGAATGCCTTGGACAAAATTGGGCTGTTTAAAATTAGGGTTCGGCCCTGTGGGTTTAAATTTTGGGTTTGGCTGTGATTGAACCACATTTACTTTTGCTTCCTTTTCTTCGCTTAATTTAGATTTAAGTTTCTCTAATTCCTTAGCTAGGCGGTTTTGTTCCCGCTCTAGAGCCTCATTTCGCGTTTTGGCACTATTTCTTTCCTTTTCATCTTCTAATTGCTTGAGGGTTAATTCAAGTTTTTGAGCTCTAGTTATTGCTTCACTTAAAGTATTGGGACGGTTTTCTTGCTTTAAGAGGTGTTCTCTTAACTCAAATTTTAGTCCGTGTAGGAAGTCTTGTACAGCAAATTCTTGCCTTTGCTCATCCGTAAAATTTTTTGTACGCGGGTAAGCTTTTTTAACTAATGTTTCTATAGTTTGGGCGAATTCCGCCACTGATTCACTTGGGCGCTGGTATCTGTCCCTAAGTTGCGTGCGGGCAATGTCAAAAGGGGAATCTTGGTTTAGTTTTTCGGCCATTGCCCTTTTTAGATTGGTCCAAGTTGATCTTTGATCATCACTAAGCAAATCATATATGGCAAGGGCTTCATGTTGGAGGAAACTAGCGAATGTTTTAGCTAGCTTCCTTTCATCCCAATCTAAGGCATCTCCATATTTGCAATATTCTTTAATAAAAGTTTCAAAATCACGGGAATCATTTCGGCCAGAAAATTTGATTGGGAGTGGGATAATTGCATGTTGGGGTTTGGGTCTTTCGAGTAGGCCTTTGACCTCCTCTATTTGTAGTAAAAGTTGCCCTATTCCTGGGTCCATTTGGGGTATTAATTGGTTTTCTTTTTCAATTTGTCCACGTGTTCTAATACAAGTATTAAAATGCTTTTTACGACGACTTTTTGACTTATTTTTTGGTGAAGGTGATCTGGAATTGATAGGGGAACGGGAACGGTCAGAAATTGGTGAATCCGTTTTGTTAATCGCAGATTTTAGTTAAGTGTTTTGTGAAGACCCCGGATTTAGGTCTAGATAATCGAGTTCAGGGTTTAAGATTTCCTCGAAAGGGGGATATAAGTAGAGGGAACCAGTAGTCAGGCAAATTGCGGGAGAAGCAATTTCCCAACTTTGCTTAAGAATAGTATGGATGTCGTCCGTAAAAATACGAACGAAAGTCAGGAAAGTATTACGATTATATGGGATGTGTAAAAATTCGGCTTGTTGAGCCGTGGCTTTGACTTCAGTGAGCTCAAAAATTGCCCTCTGAACAAAAGTACTATAGATATTCAGATAATAATTTTGTATAGAAGATTTGTCTATTGGGCACCAATTTGGTTCTGGTGTAATTCTCCCAATGAACGTGTATTTAAGTTTGGTAAACAAAGAAGTTTCTTTCGATTGAATTTGCAACTTACCCCAAGCTTCAATTGGGTTATCTTTATACGCTTCTCGAAAATAGATCTCAGATCTTTCTAAGTTTGGAGATAGGCCAAGATTTTTTGCTTTAGAAATTTGAGTTTTGACTGGGGAATCTTTACTCGTAAAATGGATAAGAAATTCACCCTTGGTTTCAGTAGGAAGGAAATCACGAGCAGTATCCGGATCAATAGGAATTGGGTAGCACCCACACGGTTCTTTGTTTCCCCTTTTTTGACAATAGCAATTAATTTGTTTGTTGGTTCGGCACGGACAGTAACAGCCCCTAACTGGGAATGGTATATATGCACCAGAGTCACGAATTCGTGCACTTCTTGTATTTTGAGGGAGGGTAGGATAGCCAGGTATTATTTCAAAGGGAGGAACAAGATGAAGGGGTCTCCTTAGGTGAGGGGGTAAGTATCGACCTTCAATTGTGTTTAATTTTTGGCCGTTTAGGCAGGGTATGACTTATGAACTAAAAATGCGGAGTGAAACAAAAATGATGCAATAAATAGATAAAAGGAAAAAATATAGGGAAGATAAATTAGGAGGAAGGAACAATATGACAAAAAAAAGGAAGAAGAAAAAAAGCGGTGGTAGTGATTAATAAGTTTTGATATATGGGAATATATCAGAAGAGCGTTAGGTGTGGTAATTGATCAAGACAAGCAGTAGTCAATTAGTTATTGTTTTCAGAGCAAATGAACACGAAGTACTTTATCTAAAATAATAAAAGGAGTCAGTTTTCGAAATTATTTATTTTTCGAGTTAGATAAAATGGCTAAATTCGTCTTCGGTTGGGATGGAATGATCATAGGATTGTTTATGATCCACATATTCACCGGGGGAGGCGGTCCATTCACTTTTCATTCGCCTGCTGTGGACATAGAAAAATAGGGAGTTATATTACTGTATTTCAAAAGTCATTTCATAGAAAAAAGGGATGAATGGAGTCGTTTTTGGTCCACAGTCCACATTCAAAGAGGACAAAAAAATGTTTTTGATCCGCAGGTGTTTATTCCATTTCAATTTTCCCCTTTTTCTTTAAATGTCGGAGATACTGCTGCTTTTTTGTTTTGATAGTAAGTTATTTGGATTGGATGGGCAGATTGCCTTGGGGATCAATGTTCACTACTTTCATTCACAAAAGATGTTTTTCTTCACCCGCCGGGGTCGGATGGTACTATCTCCGGCCGGCCATGAATGGATGTGCACCTGGGCCGAAGATGATCCGCAGTCTTCCTTTAAGGCTGGTGGATTTCACGTGTCCCATCAGAGAATTGTTTTCGACTCAAAAAAAATAGGAAAAATAAGTTGTTATTTCCCCCGGGGAGTTGGCCAGACTAGCCCAGAGGCGGATTGTACCATTTTTATAAACAAAAATATTGTGATTGTTTTTCACTGAAAGAAAATATATGGTACAATCCCTTTTATGCGCGCAGTTGGTATATGTATAGTATAAATTTATTTATTTATTTTTATTTTTTGGTTAAAAAAAAAATTATGCATAAATTTTGCTTATTGAAAATATTTGATTATTGTTGAGTTTTTTTTTTTTTTTGACCAAAAAGTTGAGGAATAAAGAAAATGAGTTATTATTTTGTTCTTTTTTTCTAAAAGATGGGATCGCGGTCCATTAACCTTCATTTGCAAGTTGAAGCTATCAGGGTGAAACAGTAAATGAAAATTGCGTTCATATAATCTCAAGGATTATTTGAAAAATATTAATAATAAGTCCCGGGGGTCCTGCAAGGGTCACCATGTGGAGTGGGGAGGGGATAGTAGGGGGAAGGAAGGGGTAGATTGAGGTTCGTGGCGAAATAGGAAATGGGGAATAGGGAATGAGGGGAAGGAGAGAAAGGTGCATCGGGAATTGTCATTCTACAAGAAGAGATTCGACCGACAATGAAAATTCATTAAGGGAAATAGGAAGGACCGAACGGGTGTCCAGCCACGTTTAGGAAAACGGGTGGGTCCGTTGGTCGCCCGGGACTAAAAGTAACTTACATATCTCCACAATATATTCTCCTTTGATTAAAACACTCATACGGCTCCCTTTTTAGTATCACAATCAAACGACCCGTTGCTTGTCTCTCCCTTAAAGAAAAACAAACCGACATTTGCTCCGAAACTTTATTTGATTCTCATTCTGCTCAATTATGTGTGATTGGGCTCAATCATAATAAGTGATTAGATTCGATTATAGTAAGTAATGGTTGTAAAACAGGGGCTATCCAAACTTGGATTAGATTAGGCATGGGCAGTCATTTGAGAGAAGATTAAACATTGGAATTGGCATAATCGAAAAGACACAAATACAAGCTTTCGAAAGAGAATCGGGGCCCAGGCTTATTCGTTCCTTCCGTACCAACCGGCTCACATATGAAGGAGAAGTCGACCATCACTTTTTGTGGGAGGAGCTTAGGATGGAGGATAGGAAAGGGACAGTACCTTTTTG
>JAQIYK010000549.1:0-13534 GCA_034700465.1 Rotylenchus robustus
ACGAAAACGATTTTTCACTATTTTTCACTACTTTTATCCCTCACAAGTTTTTATCCCTCACAAGGCATTAAACCCATTGGACGCCAAATAAACCGTTATTTTACCTGGCATCAAAATTTTTGAAACCTTTTAAAACGGTTCAAAAAGATGTGTATTAACTCCCAAAATGATAGAAAAATGCATAAAAAATAGTATTAGAAAAAATATGGGAATTTGTCGTTGTCGTAAACAACGACAAATTTGTCATTTCTAACAATTTTTCATTAATTGTGATTCACCGATATCTCCGACGACAGAGACAAAAGACAAATTAGGGGAAGACATAGATAAACGACAAACGACAGATTTACACACATTTACGACAAATTTGGAGACAAACGACAAATTTGGTGTTTGTCGTAGCGTTTGTCGTTTGTCGTTGGTAATTGTGATTGGCCCCAGAGGCCATTTCCCGTAATCAAAGTATACATTTATTTTTGCTTAAAAATGATTAAAATAACTATTCTAAGCACTTCTGAGAAATTTTAAAAAATTTATCAAATTTTTTTCAAATAAATTTAAATTCCCAAAATTCCTAATTTTCAAAAAAATTGTTACTTCAATTTTTCGTTTAACCTAAACCCGTAAAACCTGCACCGAGCGCCGGCACGACAAACAGGAGCTGTTCTCCGGAGCCGAAGTGAGGGCCGCAGGCGCCGGGTGCGCTGGGAGCGAGCGGAGAGCGCACCCGGCGCCTTGTAGCGGCCCGAGCGCACCCCTGGCCACCTACGGAGGAGAACAGCTCCGATTTTTGGAGAAACTTTTCACGTTAATAAGAAATAAAGAAATGATAATTCTGATGTTTTTTGAAAAAATTCTTCTGTCTGTTTTTTTTTGGTTTTTTCTTCATTTTCTTCGAAAATTTGCGAAATTTTGGAAAAATTTGAAAATTTCTCAAAATTTATATTTTTTGGAGGGGGCGAAAAAAGGGGGCAAAACGGGGAAATTGGCTGGGGGACAAAACGGGGGGGAAAAGCCGGGGGCAACACGGGGGGTGGGGAGCAAAACGGTGGTCTTCCATTAAAAGATTTGAAAGGATGTATTTCTGATTAGAACAATGTGATTAACTAACTAATAAGTGTTAATTTTTTTCCCGTTTTTGGCCTTTATTTTTCCAAATTATTACAATCATATTTATGCGTTTAAATTAAACCATCGATGTCGCCTTCACATTGAATAAAATAGCCACACTTTTTGCTTGCATTTGTAATCATTATTTGCCAAGGAAGACCGTTGATGTACATCGGACATGAGCTGCGAGAGGAGCGCGGTAGGATAGGGGAGAGAGATGGATGCAAAGGAGATGGAAGAGAGACGGAGAGAGAAGGGATAGAAGTCGCCCATTGCGGCGGACTATCGCCCATTGAAAATGCTTTGAAATTTTGCATCCGAAATACAATACTCTCACTTCGCTTGTAGATGCCATCTAGAATAAAAAAATATGTGTAATGATTATAGGCTCCTTTTTTAAAAAGAAAAATGATAGGTAATGCAATATTCCACATTTATAAATTGTAGTTGGTGGTTGATACAGTTGTAGTTAAAGACGAATCCTACGCATTTTTCCCAATGTCATTTTTTCGAAGTTATTTTGGATTCAATGTTTGATACTTTCTTTTTAATCCTTACAAAAATTCGATAATATCGGTGATATTGGGGATAAATACCACTGAATTGAAGCACTATTTATAAATAGATCAATTTTGTTTTATTTGTAAGTAGTGACGTATTTAACCAGAAGATGCGAATTTTTCGCAAAATAAGTATAACACAAGAAAATCCACAAACCTTTGGACTCTGACTGTCCCTCGGTGGGCTGAGAATTGTTTGATTTGTCAACAGAATGTTCAGCCATTCAAAATTTGTTCGATATATGTATAATAAATCTAAATTTTTGGTAATTTAAATCTTTTTATGGATTGGTCATATACATTTATGAACGAAATTGGTTTGCCGATAGCTGATAAGCTGTTAATGATAGATGGATTTTGGGTAAACGCTTATTTATACAACAAAAATGAGATTTGTGCAGGATTCAAAAATAAGATAATGATCGAGTTTTTTAAATTATTTCAGATTTTGGGTTAGAAATGTCTTGAGCATATTGTTAGGGCAGAATCTCGAAGAGTTGTGCATGACGCTTCCTGAGCTCTTCGGCTGCTTCAGCGGGCAGCTGTTGTTGTTCATCAACACTTTCGAAATACTTAACTCCCGGCATAAAGTCTTCCTTGGTCATGTTGTTCAGCACTTCATTCTAAAAATTTTGGAATTTTTAAATAAAAAATGCATGTTATATGTACCTTCAGCGGCCCGAAAGCGTATTTTTCGGCTAGGCGAAACTTGAAAAACGGAGACTTTTTGCTATCTTTGGACAGAAATTTGACACATTGGTTCTCAACAGAATGGAGTAGAAAACGATTTGCCAAATGTAGAACGCCCTCAACACATTCATCTGTTAAAGTAATTAATGTAAAAATAAAATGATATTTTTAAAATCATGAACTCTTTGAGGTCTATTATGTATATAAGATAACTACCTTAAAAATTGATCTTATTATAATTAATTAATGTTAATGACTTCTTATATTTTGTTCCCTTCCCACTTCCAGACCCGTGTTAGTCATGAGTTTTGGAGGAATTTTGTAAATTTTTGAGCTAATTTGAAGCGAAAACTCGCAATTTTCTGTACTTAAAAAATTCAATTTGTGGAAAATATTCCCCTATTTACGGACCTACAGACTTAATATGTAAATAAAGCTAACCATCGATGGGTTTGTTCTCCGGATACATCGTGGCTAAAAGACGTTCGAAAACTTCATCGCCGTTCGGCAGATCATCAATTTGGATGTTTGGTTCTTCTTCGGCACCATTCTTGAAGAACAATGTCAGAAAATAGCCGGAATGTGCAGCAAGCAGCTATAATAATACGCATAAACTTCAGCAGTTTTAGTATTAAAAATTCAAAACATCGGGAGTTGGTTTTCTATTTTTATTTAATTTGCTGCCAAATTTTGATTCCAAAAATTTAGACGTTTCGAGGTTTTATTTCACCTTCGACTTTAAAATTTTATTCTGTAAAAATCGGCGTTTCACTCTAAAAAATTAAGAAAACTATAAAACTATTGTATCAACGACTTACATGTTTGTTAACATAAACAGTCTTTCCATTCACCAACAGAGCATCTCCAATTCTTGGCTTTCTGAAAATGCAAATATTTTAATGATAAATGTTTTTTGATAAATTGAAAAATTGCCGTACGGCATTCCGATTGGTTCTTCCGCTATCACTTTGGCTTTGAATGTCATTGCATCTTCATTGGCGTTATAAAAACCGTTTTCTGGATCCAATAGTTCCTAAAAATGTATATTTTAAATTATTTGTTAAATGTTTATCAAGTAATTTCACAAGCATGTCTTTTCTCTATGTCTGTAATGAGGGTCGAAGGAGGTAAACACAAAAATAATTTTAAAAAATCCATAAATTTGTTTTTATTAAGATTGCACAAACCCGGTTTTCGGTTTCAGATTTTCGGCAAAAATTTAACCGGACTTGGTCAAAACTTGAACTTGAAACCGAAAAATGGGAAAAAATCGAAAATTTTTACTTTTGTCAGCCAAAATTAACCGGTTTTCGTGAAAAATGGATGAAAAATGGTTTTCGTGAAAAAATGGGTATGGCAAAACTAGGAAAACCGATAACCGGGGTACCCGGTTTTTAACCGGGTTTGTGCAACCCTAGTTTTTATGGAAAGAATTTTTGTTAAAATTTAATATATAAAAAATTAATATATAAAAAATTTAATAATATAAAAATGTGATTAACCTCAAATGATTTGAAGTCAGGAAAGCCCCAATTGTCAACGTTTGCATCAAATTTATGCCGGCTTTCTACGCATTCGTACACTCCATTTGCTTTGCAAGCAATCAATGCAAATTGGGCAGAGCAACTCCACGCGTTATCTAAATGATTCAACAATTATCTATCCCGAACGATATTTTGGGAATTTTTTCATTTTTTTGAAAATTTTAAAATCCAATTTTTCTATATATATATCTATCGAAAAATTTACAAAATATCGAATAGCTATCTAAATTTTTGACAAAGTACTAATAGAATATTCGTTAAATTGTTCTAACCCAAAGAAACTGATCTTTTTCCTTCTTAAAAATGGATTTTTCTGCACTTATTCTGTGTTAAATTCATTTCCATTTAACCTCCAGCATTTAAAAAGAAGCTTGATAGAGGCCGAAATGTTCTCCAAGATATAAACTCGGTCAAGAATTTTATATTTTTTAAACAAATTTTACAAATAAGAATTATTAATGTTTTGTTAAAACAGCCAACCTTTTCTATCCCCATCGCATTCGATAAATAGGCCACATATTTCCTTGTTGTTGCCTGTCCGTTCGACGCATATTCGCCACGGAAGACCGTTGATGTACACCGGTGGTGCACTTTTTTGGATTCCCCAACTGGCGCCTTGCGAAAAGGCACGGAACTTCTCCACGCAAAACACGATGTGCCCACACCGTTTGTAGATGTCATCTAGGGTAATTAAACATAGGTACATTTTTTAAAACATAGGTACAGGTACAGAATTTCATAACTTATTATGTAATTAATGTTCGGAAAAATACGAATTTTATATTATGGCAATTCAAAATAAAACAACAATAAAAAACACAATTTCCTAACCAGATATTTTACCGAAAAACAAGCATAAAATACAGATATCCTAAGCATAAAATACAGAAATATATCTTATTTTAACGAAGGGAAATTTTAGATTGTCTGCGCCACCCTCTAAAAATTTTTGGTTTTCTATTACATTTGTGACTTTTTTTGTGGGAGGGGTACTTATCAGTACCGCAGTACCCTTTAACTTAGGCCCTGGCCATACTTTAGTGTTAAGCACATTTTTAAGTCCAGTGTGTAGCAAACTTGTGTGTCACAAAAGTGTACATATACTATATAATGTGTTATGCTCAAAAAAATGTTCCACACTTTTATGTTAACAAAAAAGTATAGCCGAGGCCTTATGAAAAATAACCTTTGGACTGTTGTTCATCTATCGTTTGATTTCTGTATAAGTTTTCTTCGATTCTAAAGCGTTTCGCCATCGAGAATTTGCTTGCATGCAAAGATAATGCAAAAATGCGGACAATTTGTAATTCTGCAAAAATTGTATAGTAATGAATGAAACAATGGACTAATTTAAGACAATAATCAATTATGAAGGAAAAAACCTAATTAGTGTTGATAATAAACATTTTGACCAACTTTTATGCTCCGGTAAATTTCAAAAGCTTTGAATATCGTTGAATGAACAAACAAAGGAAATACAAGGATCAATGGATCAGGAATATATAAGCAAGAGAATAAAAAGCAAATAAACAATAGAAAAAACGTAGTTTAGGATTTCAACTGTTATATGGTACATAGCAAATAAACAATTGATTGCTGTTGCTGCCTGACCTGATTGTCATATCCAAACAGGGTTTTGAACATTTTCTCTTCTATGGAAGTAAGCAGCCCAAATTCCGCATGAGCAAGACAACTCCAGGCCTTATCTATAAATGAATTCGTTTTACAAAATACAAAAATATTTATAAAATTTCCATTTTAATACTTTTGTTATTTTCGCATAATTGTGTAGTTCATTTGTTCTTAAATTGTATTTTTAACATTTTGTACGTACAACTACTATATATAGTAGTATACGAGCGCTTAGGCGCCGCTATCGCGGCGCCTAAGCGCTCGTGAGATATCTCGGATCTAGTAAATTTTGTTTATAGGACTTCGGTGGTTTTATTTTAAAAACTCTTGAAAGGGGATGGAGGAGGTTCTAGGGGAGGAGGAGGGTCTAATTAGGGTGGCAAAAATTGATCGATTCCCCCACCCCGAAAAATTTTCCTACTACACCACTGCTGGAACCACCCGCGGATCCCCAGTTTTTGGTAATCTCCATTCTCGAAATCCCCGACTAACCCATCCCCGACCTTCGATTCTACATTTCCACAGAATGGAGAATCCAAGGTCCACAGAAAGAAAGAAACGAAAAATACACACATAATGAAAATATTGAATAAAAAATTACCGATAGAAATATAAAATTATTCAAAATTTTAGAGAAAATTGAAAAATTGCACTAAAAAGCCATTTTCTGCTAACGCTCAGCTGACTTGTGAGCTCGGGTCTCCAGAAGGTGCCATTGGTACTAATGCATGAAGTTTACCCCTCCCCCAAGTTGCAATAATACAGTTAATCTTTCCTTACTCTCAAGTTGTCAAAATATTACCTAAGTAACTTTGTTTTCAACCCGATATTCAAACAACCTCGTATGCATAAATCTTATACAGTTTGTGTATTTATTATAAATAATAGGCATTTTGGAAACTTGGAGGGGGGGGGGTAAACTGCATTAGTGCCGGCGCCAGGTGCGCTCTCCGCTCGCTTCGCTCGCTCCGAGCACACCTGGCACCTATAGTACCAATGATTTTCAAAAAAATATGTTTTTTCGTTATTGTTCTATATGATCTACAAAAAGTGATGAAATCAATTTGGAAATCGGTTAACAGGATTTGATTTTGTATCGAAATCGGTTCGGAAATATTTTAAAAACTTAAGTCAGAACCAAAATAGGGCTCTAACTGAAAGAAATTTTGGGAAAAAATGGAAAATTGATAAATCGAATTTTCACTCTCTTATACTCTTATACATTCTTGTCTTTTTCTATATTTCACTTCTCATCGCTTCTTTTCTTCCTGTATCACTCTTTCTCCCTTCCTCTCAACTCCCTTCTCTTTTATTTCTGTTCTGTTACATTTTTATTTTTTACATTTTTGATTTTTGAAGACTAAATGTGTCCAATAAAACATAATGCCACGTAATGCAAGATAAATGCCAATTTGAAGTGTAACACGATTGTCTCGCTTATTATATAAGGGATAGGGGATGAGAAAATGTTGATATTAATTTTATTAAGGCCACTTATCTGCAATCATACAAATTTTTTGAAACCAGGAAGTTAGAAATTCGACAAATTTTTCAATTTGGACGGACAATTTGCCAAAAGATTAAAGAATATGCAAACGAATTGTTTAAGTAAGCATTATAAACGTATTAAATTAATTTAAAATTAATTCAGTAATTTTTTTACAATAATGTTATTTAATTCGATGAAAACCTTGTTTTGTTCAGAAATGATAATTCACATAAACTTTGTGTGCACACTCGTATCGGAGACTTCAAGGATTTTGGCATGCACTCGAAGAAAGAATTCACTGAAAAGGGAATTGAATTTGCCTTTAAAATTTTGAGGGTAAATTTTTTAAATATTACAAAAAACTAAAAACATTGAAAAAATAAAAACCCAATAAAAATTCAGAGAAAATATGCCACCATTTCTGTGATATTAATGGGGGAAGACAAACAATTTTTGATGAACTTAAAATTTAATAAACAGGTAATTTTTTTATTAAATTATTGTTTTATATTAATTAATTATGTTTGCAATAGGATGCCATGGGGTAATTTTTCGAAAATTACAAGAATAAGTGGATCGCTTAAAGATCGGAGATGGTTTAGTGCTTTAGTGGGAAAGTAATAATCTCTCGGGGACGGATTTCTCAAAATTAAAAAACCTTAAAAAACAAAATGTGTAAAATGCAATTTTTGCTAAATATTTTTTATAAACCACTATGTTAATATTTATTTATGAAAATAATATTACCGTATTTTCTTCCAAAAATGCCCCCAACACCTCCGCGAATTTTTTTTTACGTGAATTTCGTTTTTTTCGTGAATTTTTTTATCTGATAAATTTACAAAAACAACACTAGCAGATGAAAAAAACTTGAAGAAGGCGAAATTTGTGGATTTTTGAAAACTTTTGGTAAATTTTGGTAAATTTCATTAAAAGATTAAAAAAATACAAGTAATACATAAACAAGTTAAAAATTACATTAAAATAGTGCCCATTCCTCCAATGGTGTTTTTAATTAAAAAAGCTTTTTATATAAAAAATTATTATTTATTTAATTATTTCTAAAACATTTTAAATTTAAATTTATTATTGAATAATTTTAAATGGCAGTCATTTTTTTGCAACAAATTTATTTTTTGACACAAACCAAAATTTAATTCTTTTTGGCACTAAAATTCCTTTTTTGACACTAACAGTCAAAATATATTTTTTAGGCACCATTTTTTCTGGTACCAACATTGAAAAAATTGTATAATGCGCCTTTCCAGCTAAAATTTAATGGGGAATCTAATGGGGAATGTTTTTCAAATTTCCGACCCCTGGGTGCCTCGAATTTTCAACAAAATCTAAAATTTTGGCTGAAAAATCCCAGGTTTAAATTGCATAGGGAATCTGAAATTGAGACTAGTTTTTGAAAATTACGGTCCTCTGAGCCCAGATTTGCGATAAAAATTATCAATTGATTATCCTTCTATCCTGATTCTTCAGTTCTTCACTATGAATTCGACAAAAAATTAAATAACTTGTATGCTAAAAGGATTTTTTAAATACAAATACTAAGTATGATGGTATGTTTGAGGTAATTTCTGTCCGTTTTAGGGGTTTTCTGACCGTTTGCAGTACACTTAAAAAATTTCGATTTTGTACCCCCCCCCGTTAATTAACGAGAAACTTTATGAAAATAAACACCTTTGATTGAAACGTACATGTCGCCTTCCGATTTTTTAGTTAAAAAAATATATTTAGGCTATTGATGCCAAATTAAATTAAATTTTGATTGATGCCATAAAAATAAAATTGGTGCCAAAAAATAAATTTGTTTCAAAAAATTATCTCATTTTATATACCAAATATTTGTTTTTAAATCAGTTATTCCAAAATGTCTATTTGCCTAAATCGATGCCCCGCGGACAAGACATGGCATTTGGGACAACATTTTGTGATTCCTTGTTTATCACAGCGCCGGAATCAACATTTGCCTGGTGGTTTGCTTATTTGATGCCTGATAAGGCCGCTATCTTTTATGAATCTATTGATAATTCAAAAGGTTTTTGTTTGTTTTTTTAATTAAAAATTATCCTAAGCCTAAAAAATTGACTAAAATCTGAGTTGATGTAGAACTGTAGAAGTAGTGTGTAAAAAAATGGAAAATTTCTTTTGAAAATTTTATTGGGCCAACCCAAACCATGCCGAAAATTTTTTGTCCTTAAAAACGGGCCGGCCCGATCTCTCATCAGCCACAACGCAATGAAGTTTTTATTTTATTTTATGCTTAATAAGTATAATTTTAAATAATTGTAGCAAATTTATTTAGACAAATGGAAAAAATCCGTCCGAAAATTTTTTGGTAATTTTTTAGTCCGGAATTTTTTTAATGGGCCGGCAGGGCCGGGCCCATTATGAAGCGGCCCAGACCGGCGGGCCAGGCCGAAAAGTTTGGGAAGCGGCCAGTCAGGGCCGAGCCGAGAAAAAATCGGCCCGATCTCAGCCCTGTTTTGAATACAAATGCATTAAAATGAATTAAACTTACATTTACTATAAGAAGACATACAACGACACCGTGAGAATTTTTTGCCTGAGTGGACACCAATAAAACTCGTCAATGGTACGATGATGTTAGATTAAATCAATTTTTAATATTCTACTCTTCTTCTAATCAGCTTTTTAAATGCAATTGTACAACTCTTTATAAATAATAAACAATTTTTGATTTAATTTGTATAAAAATATTACAAATTTTGGTGGAAATCAGGTTTACTAGGAACTCGCGGAAGCAGAAACCTGAAAAATCAAAGGATTTGGAGCCCAGTTCCGGTTTAGCTACAGTACAAACTTTTTTGCAACCTATAAAATAATATTCATCAAAAAAATCAAAAAATTCCAAATAATATCACTACTAAAAATCAAAATACTATCGTCATTTCTGTATTCTCATCACTACTAAAAATCAAAATACTATCGTCATTTCTGTATATTCAATTTGTTTATTCGATTTTCTTAACAAATTTTGGGAAAAGCGTAGCAAATTGAAGTGGTGATTTTTTGCTGAATTTATTTTTTTGAATTTTTCTATAAATTTTCCGCGTTCGTGATTATATGATGTTGTAATTTTGAGGTGTCTAATCTCTAATCTCCTTTCCGAAAAGTTTAAAAAGAGTAATGGCGCCGATATTTTTAAAACCAGGTACTGCTGTTAGGGTCCAGTGTGGAAAAATGGTTGTTTTAACTTTTAACTCCAGCTCTGACTCTACAAAAAAAATTCCGACGCCGAACTCGGACTCAAAGTTTCGTACTCCGTCCGAGTATGGTTCCAAGACCCTCCGGCTCTTAAATATCAAAATAGGGAAAAATAGCAAATTGAATTATTTAAAATCTTATTTTAGGAATTCCATTTTCGCTTTTCAGACCCCTACTGAAGGCTGGGGTAGTTGAGTTTAGGCTTCACTCAGGTTACGTTATTGGAAATTTCAGTGTTCCAAAAAACACTTTCCACCCAACGAATCCGCTCACTTTTGGTGTCAAAAAATTCAGCAAAAAAATAGAAAATTAAAAAATCTTGAAAATCGGAACATTGCAAACTGAGATATGAAGTTTTTAAGTTTACCCGTTTTTCTTCATTTTTCCTCCGTGGCTGGTTGATTGGATAAAGCGTTTTTTTGGTTTTTGCTATTTTTTGAATCGGGTTTGGGGAGTTCAAAAATTGAATTTTTTGAAAAATTAGGCAAAAATTTTCGAGAGAGGCCCCTAAGCCTAGGTCTTTTCAGAAAAGTTTTAGATTCGGTTTTAAAAATAGTCAATTTTGGGGTAATCGAGGGCGGCGAATTCAATAATGAAATTATTTTTGGGAATTTTCGCCAAAATTTTTGAGATAGTGACCAAGCTAAACCAATGGGTTTTTCGGAAAAATTTCAGGTTCGGTTTTAAGTGCAAAAATAGTAGATAATGGGGTAATTGGGGAAGTAACCAGAATCGACTAGGCAAAAGAAAATAAAAGTAAGAGAAACAGTGTTTAATAGCGATGTTTTTGTAGTGTAATGCGCAATAGTGATATTCAATGGTTCAATGGCCTGGTTGTGCCACTAGTCGATTTAGCTGATGCCTCGTTTCGGCTTTTTAGGTGGAGAATATACTTGTTTAGAACAGTTCGTAATAGAATAGTAGCCGTTGAGTTTTGTGAATTCCCCCAGAGGGGGATGGGGGGTAATTTCTTTGAAGTTGAAGGACATAAATAGAAATTTAAAAAGATAACGTTTAATTGATAATAAATTTAAATTCTCTAATTTTACGAAAATGTACCATAATACAAATAAAAAAGTATCAACGACTCAAATATGTAATTGAATATTATCAATTTAAGCATTGGATTTTTCTTTAGCCATTTAAGCCACAAATGAAGAAGGTCAACGTCGCATAGCATTTAGTCTCATTCTGCTCTTGGGGTCTAGCATCGTTACCAGCAGCAATTCTTCATTCTTGGATTTTTAGTTTGAATGTCAAAATGTTGATAAATGATCGTTGAGCCCAATGTTTCGATGACCTTTTTCGGGCCAGACAATGCGTTAGTAAATAAAGCCGTGGATTATCTTTGCCTCTAATACTCTAGCTTTTATAACATAATAAAAATTTGAAATCCTAGGCTTATATCCCGAAAAATTTCAATAAATCAGAAATTTGATCATTTCCGATTTACTCGTAATCGATTATTTTTGTAAAAAAAACTATAACTTAATTTTCAGAACCCAAGGCTTAGAACTTAGAATGCTTCTCAAAAATTCCGTTAAAATTTTACAGATTAGTTCATTTGATTCCGAATACTCCATCATAATATAATTTGTAATTTTTCAGCTTACATTTTTTTAAACAAAAACGCATAAACGCTTTTATGCTTTTTTAATTTTATGGTCAAAATCTCTCTAAATAACATTAATACCTTTTGAAATGATAAAATCTTTAAAAAAGGTTTTTAGCGAAAAATTCAGTATTTTTCAACCAGAGCTCAAATTTGATCTGGCTCTGGAGCTGAAAAAGAAAATCGAAAAAGTATTTAAACTACTTAAAAACTCCGGGTCATCACTCATCACTAGTGACTAAGATAACACCAAAATTCGCATGAATTTTTCTTGAAGCAAATTACTTCTTATTGTAATACTCATATGACCGAATGTACTAGTGAACACTGGTCAGTTCTCAAATCAAATCTTTATGAGCACAGGCGGTCCTCGAAACACTGGCCCATCAGTCAATACTTACTTGATGTTCAGGAAATCTCTCAATTTCGGCCGTTGAATTTTTCTTAAATTTTATTGAATTTATTTATTCATTTTTATTTAATAATATTGATGAAAATATAAATAATACATAACAGTGAAAATTCCTAAATAGCTAGAAGATTATATAATGCATTTAAAATTTATTTTGGATATTTAGCAGCCTAAAAATTTGTGAAAATTTTTGGTCAATAATTCGATTTAGAAGCAAACCTTAATGAAGTACAGAAGTAAAAAGGCTACCAAAGAGCCAAATATTATGCCCATAAACAATTTACAACAATGCATGGTTCTCATGTTATTCATAAAATGTCTAAATGTTTTAAATAACAATATTTATGTTAGTATTTATATCATCCACTCTAGATCAGCGTTTTCCTATTACAATTTAAACTTTTTCTATGCTGTTTCTTTCCTATTCTCTTAAAACAGAACAAGAAAATCTCAAAAAATCTAAAAAAAAATCTAAAAAAATTAATGCAAATATAGTCGATTAAAGGGGGTGACCGGAAACATTTTAGTTCCAGTTTTACTTAAAATTAATTGATTAATGGGGCAGGGAGTTCAAATATGACTGTACAATATTTTGGAAAAATCGCTGAATTTCGGAAAAAAACTAATCGAAATCTTTTTGGGTGTGAAAAAAATAAATATTTATAAAAAATAATAGCATTATTGAACTCCCCATTCCGATTATCCCATAATCAACTATTTTTACACTAAAATCGGATATAAAATTTATCAGAAAGTTTTTAGCAAAGTTTTAGCGATTTTTTCAAATACTGTTGTTTTTGAATTTTCAATCCCCATAGTAAATAAACATTGAAAGCAAACAGTAAAATTTGTTAATGACAAACGCTTTTTTGAATAGCGATGAATTCATTCATTAGATTTGGATTCTCGATAGAATTAAACACTCCATCCACCAGTCAGTTATATTTCTGGAAAAACGAACACATGTACAACATGCACACATACACTTGTTCCTTTTTTCGATTGCACTTTAAATCCAGTTCTCTATATTCATTTATCCTCAAAGATATAAGAAGTAAAAGTAACACGAATTTGCATTTCCAGAAATTTATCTGATGGAACAAAATGTTCGATCGGGCCGGTTTTTTCTCGGCCCGGCCCGGCCCGGGCCGCTTCGCGGCCGGCCCGGCCCGGCCCGCTTTTTTCGGGCCCAATTTTTTTCGGCCCGGCCCGGCCCGGCCCGGCCCGGCCCGGCCCGGCCCGGGCCGC
>JAQIYK010000550.1:0-13518 GCA_034700465.1 Rotylenchus robustus
ATTTTTGGTTTGAGAGCTGAATTTTCATAGTTAGCGAAAAATACATCATTTAATAAATTGGATGGATATTTCTGTACATTTTAGGACCATTTTAATTTATATCCGCAAAAAACGACCATTTCTAGACATAACTGATTGATACCAGTAGAGCCCGGCGGGATTTTTCGGGATCCCACTGTCCCGATCCCGGTTTTTTGAGAGAAACGGGATTTCCGGGATTTTTGGTCCTGAAAGTCCCGATCCCGTCAAAGCTAAATCCCGATCCCGATTTTTTCAAAATTCCGGTCTCTATTTATTTATATATTTTGGCGTTTGTTTTTACTAAAAAATAACACATAATTGTGGACGATCTTATTGTTGGATTTAAATTTATTAAAAAAAACAAATTTAATTTTGATTTATTTGAATTTTAAGCTGGAAATGATCGGCGGCGAGGAGCTGTACCGCGCGCTGTGTCGCACGTGCGTCAACGACTTGCGACGCGTCAAGGAGCAGCTGCTGAACGGACTGCGCGACGGAGGAGGAGCGAACGGAGGCGGCGCGGGCGTGAAGCGAGCGCACGCGGACACCAACGGGAACATGCTGGCGGCGGACGCGCCGGCACCAACGCCTGCCAAACAGGTTGGTCATCTCCATAGGCGGCGCCACGCGCCAGGATTTTGCCATGGGGGCACTTTTTCCAAAAAGCCGATCTTTAGGCGTGTATTTTATTTTTTGTACCTTTTTTTGTAATTTTGTTTTTTTTATTTTGTAATTTTGTATCAATACTATTATTTGCGACAAAAATCAATTGCAAAAGTCCAAAAGTATACATTCACTTCACATTCATATTGGCACTGTAATCGATGATACGTGGGTAGGCGCCACCGGGGAAATTTTTGAAAAAATTAGCAACTTTTCTTAAGGAAAATGATTAGTTTATTTGGAGAACTTATCTTTTCTTTCTTCCTTCCTTCACCCTTCCCTAATTTTTTTTTCTTCCGCCGGCCATGGGGGGGGGGAGACTTCCCCGCCGCCACTGTCATCTCGCTTCAGGTTCAGGTCGCCAAAAATTTTGATTAGAACTTAATTTTTCCAAATTTAAATTTTCGACAATCCCATTTTGAACGATCTCGGTGGAAAGAAAACATATTTTAGAACCAAAAAAACGCAAGAAAAAAGGAATTTTCGCAAGATGCACACTAAAGTGGCATTTTTAAAATATTAAAAATTTAAAAGAAAATTAAAGAAAAAAATCGGTAAATTCAAGCAAAAATCGACTTTTATCGCAGAATATACAATGAAGTTAACCTTTAAATGCTTTAAATTAAATCCAATATTAAACAAGCTATTCAGCAGTAATTTTTAACCAATTTTTTATGCTTTTTTTCTTTAAAAATATTTTAAATTTTCACTTTTTTAAATTTAGCACAAGTCCTATGCGGTGCTGAAGGAACGCAGCGGCAACGAGTGCCTGTCGGTGGTGGCGACGAATGAGTGCAGCGCGTAATTGGAGGGGCGAACGATGGGAAAATGGAAATGGTGGAAAAGGTTGTGTGCTTTGATTTAACACATATACACTCATAATGTTGTAGATGGTAATGCAAAATGGCGTTTGTTCTCTTTCCCAAACATCGAAATTTTTGTTTTCCAACAGAAAAATTTACGTGAAAAACTTTTTTTGGCAAAAAAATCGAACCATTTTGGCAAAGAAAAGCCAAAAGGTTTTCTTTGCCAAAAAAGTATCTCCCAAAATTTACTAATTTGAAAATTTAAGCGAAAATTTCATAATTTTCCATTAAAAAATTCATCAGCCTTTAGGGTAGGGTCTATTTCTTGGGAGGGGGGCTGCCCCCTTTCGAAATGTCAAAATTGAAAATTAAAAAAAAAACAAAGTAAATCTTTTCCATTTTATTAAATTAGCCCGGAACAGCTCAAAAATGGGAAATGATTAAAAAGGCTGTTTTCTTTTAGATTTTCGCTTGAAAATAGTCCCAAAAAATCGCCATTTTGCATGCCCAATTTTGGATGATGCGCTTTCAACTTATCCACTTTTGCACTTCACTTATCACTTACGATATCCATTTCTTGGGTTGATAAAACATTGTCTGGCCCTCTGGCCTATGAAAATTAGCGGAGGGGAAAAGGAAGAGTGGCTGACTGGAAAATTTTCTTGAAAATTTGCAAATTTTCATAAAATTTTCAAGGAAGTTTTCTATCCATCATCATTTCGTCTGGAAAATATTATTTTCGAATTTTAGAAAATTTAATAATGATTCCCAAGCCAAATTTAAAAAACAAATAATTTCACATTTTATAATATTTCGAAGGGTAAAAACACAAAAATTACAAAAATATAGTAGCAATATGAAGGTAGAGGCCGAATTTTCTCAATATTCAATTTTTTAATTTTGAAATTCGATATGTAAGTTGATAATTGATCGAAATTTGACATTATTATCCGACCTCTATAAAAAACATCATTTTTAAGTTTTGGAAAAAATAATAATTTTAAAAATGAAAATTTCAAGAAGTGTCCTTAAGTTTTTTGTTGGCTTCAGTTTTTAAGTTACAATTACAATATTTTCAAGATTAAGAAGATGAAGCAGAGAAGTGCATGGGTAGTGTTGCAATATCACAAGAACATATTAATTACATAAATCATATTTGCATTTTGTGGGGGCTGTTGGTGAGCAATATTTTCAAATTTGTGGCAATTATGCTTATTAGAGGAAGAAAATGAGAATTTAGAAAAATCAAAAAATAATATCATGAATAATTGGATAAGAACATATAATATTTAAGAGCAGGACCGTCTTCTTAGTTAATAAAAATTTAAATTTTGAAATTCTTTTCCTAATAAAAATGTGATGCAAATTTTATTTATTTTCGGATTTTTTAGCGCATTTTTTACTGACTTTTTCGCCAATTTTCTGATGTAAATTTGAACGAAAATTAATGTATTTTGGTTGGGAAAACGACGATGACGGCCCTGTTTAAGAGTATTAAACAGAATGGCAAAAACAATGTCAATATGAGAAAGAATATTTTTAAGAAGAGTATATTTTGGATTAAAAAATGAAAATTAAATATTTTGTACTGATTAATGTCAAATTGTAATGTTGGCGGGACATGACGACGAGTTCAAGCTGGTCAGCAACAGGCAGTTCCATGTCAAAAGTCAAACTCTGGTGTTGTTGACGCGGGACGACGAGCTGTTCAAGCTGTTCAACAGCAGGTAGTTGGCCGGCACGTAGCCCTGTTGGCCGGGATGTTGCTGCTTCCTGACCAACCACCACTCCGCGTTGCCCGCATCGTCATGGCGTCGGAGCACTTCGACCTGCAAAAATTTATTCAAACTAAAAATTCAAAATTTTTTATGAAAAATTATATGAATTATTTAAAATTTTTACGATGGTTTTTTTGAATGTTAAGACATTTAGAAATTATAATTTTTATCACGTTTTTAGATACCTTCCATAAATTGGATAATCCAAAAAATATATTATCAAATTTACCACCCCGTTGTCCTTTCTACCTTTTAGTGATAACCGGATTTAAAAAAATAATTATTTTTGATTTTTTCATCAAATTTGTTGAAATTTTCTATGAATTGTTTCATCAATTTTTCAATATTTCCTACCACATCGCCCTCCCGAATGGTCAGTTGATGACCGTTGCCAGCCTCTCCTCCTCCTTCCGGCACAAAATCGAAGGCACACACAGCGAGCTGTTGTTGTTGTTGAATCTGGAAATTGGAAAACAAAGTATTTTCAAAAAATCGATTTAGAGGTTAATTTTAAAATAAATTCTTAAAAAATCGTGTTTGGAAAGTTCTGGTCCCGAAACGCGGGACACTTCAAAGAATGAAAAAATAAAATAAAAATGATTTTCCTGTTTTTTTTGGAAAAAATGTTGATATGTTTTGTTAAAATTTTTCAATAAAAACAATTAAAAATTATTTATAATTTTTTTTATCAGAACCTGATTAGTTGATTGCTGTTGTCCATGTTGCTGATGTTGTTGTGGTACATCTACCGGCTGCGCGGATACTTGTTGCTGCTGTTGTGGTGTTGTGGCCCTCCGTCGATGGGTGGGCGGAGGCGGTGGAGCAATTCGGACCGGTTGAATCCCACCAACGCCAGTGTGCTGCTTGCTATAAATCCAAACAAAAAAACATGTGAGAAAATGTTCATTTTTTATTCAACTTTAGGTACATTTTCGGTCACAATATTTTTAAAAAATGGTAAAAATACTAATTTTTAAAAACGATAGAAATCATGATAATCATGTGTGAAATTTAAAATTGGATTTTAAAAATCCGAACCCTATAAATACTTTGATCCTTTTTTTAAATTACAAAAAAAAGTATTTAAACTAGACTTGTATACCTTGTTGAACTCGCCGAAGTTGTGGTCCCCATTGTGGTGACTGTCGGAGGTGTCGGCAGCGCCCACGAGTTGCTGGAGGCCGAGGCGGAGGACATGGGACGGTCCGGGATGGCCGGCACCGTTGGTGACTCCTTGCGCTGATCAGCAACACCACCACCAGCGGAGGATGAAGTGAGCGCTGATGAGGACCTGTGCAAAAAAATTGCAAATTTATAAGCTTTCAACAACAACAACAAAAATCGGGAAATTTTAAAATTTTATAACCAAAATTTTTAAATGTTTTTTTTCAGAAATTTTTAAGTAAAAGTTTTGTTTACCTCGACAATTGTAGGGCCGCCCGGAAAAGTTCATCAAATGGATCGTCGCTGATCGCTTTTTGCCGGTTTTGCTCAGTTTGGTTGTTGTTTCCTCCGCCATTTTGCCAATTCTGCACAAATGCCGGCTCGGAGAATCCTTGGCAAAAAATTAAAAATAATAATAATTTTAAAATTTGATAATTTTTGTGTAATTTTTTTAAAATTATTTTTGGAACATTTTTTGAACTAAAAACGCCACTTTGACCATTTTAGCGTATTTGTTGATTTGAAGAAAAAAAATCACAAAATAATTTTTTTTACATTTTTTTACTTTTATTTCCCGGCTCCCGTTCATAGTTCACCAGCTGATGGAGGCCCTGTTGTTGTGTCGCCCGCTCATCAATGTTGTTATACACCAAAGCAGGAATGTCACGGCGCTCCCCGAATTTGGGCGGCGGCGAGTCCAATTGGATCAAATTGTCCTCCAAATCTAAAAATATGCAATTTCAGGGTTTTCAAGCATCTAAAATTTAGGTTTTAGGCATCTTAAGTTTGTTTTCATGTGTGTGGTTAGTTTTTAAGTTTTTAGCATTTTTGCCAACCAAAATTTAGAATTAATTGTTTTTAAGCGCTTGACTAAATTTAGCATTTTTTCGTGTTTTTTATTTTAGGGTTTTTTGAGGCGAAAATGAATAAAATAAAAATGAATTGAAAATTGAAAGGAAATTGGATTGAATGGAAATGAATTTTTGATATTTTCTAAGGTAAAAATCTCTGAAAATTTATGATTAAAATTATTTACATTTTTGCATTTTTCATTTTAGGGTTTTTCATGGCCATTTTTTTTAATATTTTCTAAGGCAAAAATATTTGAAAATTTATAATTTAAATTATTTGTTTTAAATTTTTTAAATTAAAAACATAAAATTTCCCAACCTATCAAATCTCCGCTCGCTTTTTTCCTTGCAACACTCGCTGCTGGTTGGATATTTGCTGGATGTTGCTGGTTGTGATTTTGTTGCTGTTGAGATGTCGATGTTGTTGAGGAGGAAGAAAAGTCTGACAACAGCAAAGACACTGAAAATCATTTCATTTAATCAATTTTTCAATTCTAAAAGTCTAAATTGCAAATTATCTAGTTCGAAATAAATCTTGCATTTTCGTAATAAGCCCTAATTTTAGCAACCTTAATTTATGCATTTTTCTAGCCTTAATTTTTTAAATTTAAAATTTTATTTTTAATTACCCTTATTTTTTTGAACTTTTTTCTATGTTTTGATAGGCCTAGTTTTTTTAATCGTTTTTTAATGTTTTTTAGATTATGTTTACCATCGAAATAATTCGGGGCTTGTGCCTGCTGCTGACTGATGCTTCTTCCAGTTCGAGCAGTTTTTTCGGGTGATGCCGTTGCGGATGTTGGGGTTGAGCAACTTTCGCCCAATGCGCTGTCAAACGGTGCCAACAGGTCGATGGGCAAAAGCGCGGTAGTGACCGCATTGTCGCAAAGGCTAAAAAATGTTTAGGTAAGTGTTAAAATCGACACAAAATTTCGATTTTTTCTATTTTCAATTTCGATTTTCAGAAATTCTTTAAAAAGACAAGTTCATCAGAGGATATTTTCGGTAGATTTAGAAACTTTTCACTCCTTTTAAACAAAACTTTTCACTCCTAATAAACTTTTAAACATGATTTTTGGGGCAAAAAGCGATTTTTTAAATTTAGGAAAAAATTCCTTTCTTCTGCCTCTAGTTTCGAAAGCCAAAAAATCGAGTTTTAAAATAACCAATTTTTGGTTTTTCATTAATTTGAATTTTTGGCTTCCCACCAATTTGTGTTTGGCATAAATTTCGTGAAAATGTTGCTTAAAATGTTTAAACACTCGATTTGTGTGTTTCACCTTCGTTTGAACTTTGAATTTATGTTTCCCGCCAAACCTGAAGCCGTCCTGGCGATGTGCCAACACCATCACCACATCTCCGCCGCGCAGCACCATGCCCGTCATCCCGCCACCGCTGTCCCAGTCGCGCAGCGCGCGTCTCAGCTGCTGCGACTGGCGTTGCGCGGCGCAAATTTTCACAAGCGCGTCGCGCTCTTTCACCGTCTGCGCCCGGCGTTGTTGTTGTTGTTGCGGCATCGTCACGCTCGACTTCTTGTTGCGTTGCGAAGCGCGATGCTCATGGTCATGGTGGTGGTGATTCGCGTGGCCTTTTGGCGCCCGCAGGGAGAGTCGCAACGATTTCTCTGAAATTTAATTATTAAAAAAATCAGAATTTTATGTGCGGTATTCTACAGTATTCATTCCAATTCAAATCAGGAAATTCGTCACTCCAATTACCACTTTGTATATTTCGCAAAAGCTCATCAGAACTTACAGTAAACACCCAATATACACCTTGAACCCTCCCGCACTGCCCCACTTCAGAATGTGTTCAAGTCAAAACATACACAAATAATGCAAGTGTCCATTCTTTAAAAATTTTAAAAACTGTACATTGGAGAATTTTTCCTGACATAAGTTAGTTTTAGGTTGCATTTCCATGGAGCATGGACATATATAGATCAGTTTTTTCTTTACGAAAAAATCTCCCTTAAAGCAACTCAAGTTGTCGCTTGTCGGATTACTTCTATATAGCTGCTAGAAAATTTTCGATTTTTTTTGAAAATGTTCGAGCCTAAACCTGTTCTTTTAGTTAGGTGACATTGGTAGTTGATAATTGGTACGTAATACCTAATACGTAATAAAATAATAGCGATCAATTAGCAAATTTTCGTTTTTTAACTTTTTTTTTCATTTTTCATCAGGGGTGGATCGAAAATAGACAAAACTTGAAATCGAAACTCATCTTTTTTTTAAAGTCGAAACCAAAATCGGAAAAAACTCGAAAATGTCAAAATCGAAATTTTGATCACCCTGTTTTTCATCAGCACACCTATTCTTGCAGTTGAAGCTGTGAGCTATCATTAATTAGCTAATGCTTTTTGGATTAATCGATTGGATTTGTTTGAGAGCTCACTTCGGGCCACCGCAAGAGCCATTGCATCTTCGCTGCCGTCGGTCGGCGGAATGCGCTGGTACAAATGGGCCGCAATTTTGTCCAATTCCACCAAAGTGTGCCGGAGGGAGGCGGACAAATGGGCGCGGAAGGGCAGCGCTGTCGGAGTGCATTCGCGAACCTTCTGAAAAAATAGGAAAAATAAATTTAAATTTTCGACTGAAAAATCCAAATTGACCGAAAAACACAGCCTAATCTTTTTTGGATGTTTTGAGTTTTTTAAAACATGAATATTTTTGTTTAAAACAAAAGAAAAAATCAAGCTTCTGTCCGCTGTCCGGTCCTCTAGTCGAGAACTTACAACGAATATTTTTCAATTTTTAGAAAAAAAAAGAATCGAAGCTTCCTCAAAAAATTCAAGTGCAATTTTTAGTAATTTTTTAAATCGAATTAATTTAAAAAATGGAATAAAACCTCGGGTCGTTCATTGGCGAACCATTCATCCATGCGGCGCAAAAAGTCCGCATCGAGCTCATTGACGCGTTGGATGAGTTGGAGAACGCGCTAATTTTTTAAATAAGCGAAAAATTTGGAAATTGGATTTATTGTATAAAATTCAAAAAAATCCTAGGTCCTAATTTTTTTAAACAAATTTTCCAAGGATATCGGAATTTGTAATCTGTTAGAATCTGTTGAAGTTTTGAATCCAAAAATAATAATCACAAAATATTTTTACTTTGTTGATGGTGCCGATCACGCGCGGAAGCTGGGTCTTGATCTGGTTGTTCAGTGCCTCAAACTCTGCTCGACGCATCTCCACCTCTTCCGACTAAAAAAAATTAATGACAATTTCAATTGGTTTTTTGGGATTTTGGTGAAAATTCAAAAAACATTAATTTTTCGAAGTTTTTCATTTGTTTTGAACAAATATTTAAAAAATGTTTTTTGCGTTGTCTAATTGACAAAACTATCTATATTGACAGATTAAAGAAGTTAAAATTGTTTAAATTGATAATTGAGTTTAAAATTAAAATTAATCAAAAAGCTTTGCAAAAGAGGAATAACATGTTAAAGGAAGAAAAAAAGCTTGATAAATTAGTGAAATTTTTCGATTTTCGTTTCGAATAATTTTAAATTAAATTTTAAAATCTCATCTGATCTGATGAATTTCAAACAAAAAATATTTTAAATTTTATAAAATCAGAAAAGAACGTCTGATCTGATGAATTTCAAACAAAAAATATTTTAAATTTCATAAAATCAAAAAATAACGTCTGATCTGATGAATTTCAAACAAAAAATATTTTAAATTTCATAAAATCACAAAACAACGTCTGATCTGATGAATTTCAAACAAAAACTATTTTAAATTTTATAAAATCAAAAAATAACGTCCATTTGCCCACATTTTTGTTGGTCGCCTTTGCGGTTTCGTAGTCGGCCAACTTGTCAAAGCGTTTGTGGACCAGCTTGGTCAGCTCACTGCGCACCAACTTCTTGCCCTCCGTGATCACCTCCTGGCCAAAGGCGTGCGTGTGCTGTCGGCACAGTTCGTCCACCCGGCGGAACATCACCCCGAACGCCTTGACCACGCGTGCATCCTGGGCCTGACAGGCACCTGTGAAGCAAAAATAAAATTTTGTATTTTTAAGAAAAATCCCTAAACATCCACTTAATGAGTTTCCAATTTCCATAAGGATTTTACAGGTAAATAATTAAGCAAATTTACAAATTAGCCATTTTGAAAAAACACCGATTTTTGGTAATCGATACGCTCAGTTTAGAAAATTTTCAAACAATTAAAAACTTTAACTTCTGGAGTTCAGATAAAGTACTATTTTTTCTATTTTAATTTCCATGTAATTTGATTTCAGATTGGCATTTTTTAGATTTTTAGACATTTTTTTCGATTTTCAAACGAAATAAATTATCAATTTGTTTGTTGGGAAATACCTTTATAGCTCTCCTCGTGCCGTTTCGTGGACAGTTCAATGTGCTTTTTGTACAGCTGGGCACAGTAGAGGAATTTGCAGAGGCGGCGCTCCGCCTCCTCCTCCAGTTGGGCCAAATAATCGAATCGAAAACAAATAAATAATAAATATTTAAAAATAAAAAAATATATATTATAAATATAAAATAATAGGCATAAAAAGTGAAAACAAACATTAAAAAAATTAAATTTACAAAAAAAAATTTTATAAGTAAATAATAAATAAAATTATTTAATGTATTAATATATAATTAATATATTTTATATATTTTTTAATTTAATAAATATACAAATACCGTACTCGGTATCCTTGACCGTGCCCAGGCCAATGGTGCGGTTGATACGGTACTTCAGGCGGTTGCTCTTCTTCACCAACGAGTGCATGTTGATCCGTGCCAGACGGTCAGCCAGCGACAGTTGCTCCTGCGCGCGGTACTTGCGAACTTAAAAAAAGATTTTTTTGAAAAAAAAGTTTGAAAAAAATGAGGCGAAAATAGTTATTAAATAGCACAATGTCAGAGAAAAAAAGAAAAATGAAATAGTTTGTAAAAAGTACAATATGGCATTTTGGCAAAATGCCAGAAAAACATGGAATTTGTCTGGAAAAATAAAATAGATTTTTTAGATTTTATTTGTTGAAAAAATATAATTGTTTTATGTTAATTTCGACTTTATTGTTTTAATTGTTTATGTCTAACTATTAAAGTTTAAAGATCGAATTTTTTAAAATTTTAAATTTTTGGTCTCTGGATCTTTATATTATGCAAATTGGCCTGTACCTGCAATTTCTGGACTAAAAATACAATAAATAAAATCCAAATCTAAACAAAAGCAAAAATTCAAAATCCAAATTTGAACATAAAAAGATCGATTTTAAGTTGAAGTTCGACATGCAACAAACGACTCACTGAGCTCCTTGCGCCGCTTGCACTCATTCATGCGGGATGCCAAGCTGCCCAGTTGGCGAAGCGACTCCAGCAGCTTGGGGTGATCCGGATGGTGGATGGGCGTGTTCTGGAAAGAATGGGTTATTTTTTGAAATTTACTCTAAAATTTGGGCTCAGGGAATTTCCATTTTTCCAGAAACCTTACGAAATGAAACATCTTGACATGATATATAAAAAATATAAAAAACACATGACATATAAAACACATGACGTATAAAAAACATGACATATAAAAATGCGAAAAGAAAAAATCAAAAATTTTCGGATTTTTTATTTTTAATAACTCATTTTTTCAAAAATTTGGAAATTTCCCTCGCAAAATTTAAAGATTATATGTCATGTTAATTGATACTTTCTGCCGGATGGGGTTGACTGGGAATTTTTCGAAAAATCAGTTCTTACTAAGAATTTCTTAGGGGTGTATTTTTACTAAAAATTTCCCGGAAATTCCCCCCATTCTCCCATATAAATGTAAAAATGTTTGTTTTTTTCATAGATTGAAACCTTGAGCAGTTCGCCCACATAGAGCGGGTATTTGAGGCATCGATGGATTGGTCGGGACACCGCTGTCGGCACGTCGAACACGTTGGAGCCGCGCTGGCGCATCGCCAGCAAACAGTTGTTCAGCGCCTTCTGCAGTGCAGCGTCCTCTTCCTTAAACATTACTTAATTTACATAAAAGGCAAAAAATGGCTTTATTAGAATAATATTTAAAATTTTAAAATTTTGCTTGGCTCTTAAAATTATAACTTTAAAAAATTTTCAATCGCACACTTGAATTCTAACCAAAAAAAATTCGGATTTTTTATTTTTCGCCATTTCGATTGACCTTCCAAAAAACCAAAAACAAAAGAAACATTATTTTTTACATTTTTTGATGAAAAATTCACACCAATGTACAAAGAATTGCTTGATCTAATAAATAAATAAAAATCGAAATTATAAAATTACATTTTCCACGATGGCACTGATCTGTTCAACGCAACGAAAATGGTAGGCATAGGCGCCAAAGAAGCGCTCCTTCAGCTCCATGAATGCTTGGCCAAAATACTGGTCGCCGGCAGGCAAATCTCAAAATAAAACAAACAAAAAATAATAATTTAAAATCCATTTTTCTAACCTTAAAAAAACAGCATACATTTTAAAAATTCAAATTTTAAAATAAAATTTGTTAAAAATTTAAAAAATCGTTTTAGGATTTGTGAATCACCACTTATTATAAAAAACAAAAACAATAAAAATAAACATTAAATTATAAACAGTCAATTTCAAATTCAATTTTTCGCCCGATTAGATTATCTGGTAACCTTTTTTCTTTGTAAAATTGAAAACTCCGATTTTTTCACTACATTTTTCTCGAATTTTGATATATTAACAAACCTTTTTGCGCCTCAATTGCGTCGATGAGCGCTTGTGAAAGTTGTTTGAGCGGTGCATATCCGTTGGTCAACGCCTTCTTGTCCTCCGCGCTCAACTCCACCGATTCCTGGATGCACTAAAAACAGCAGCAAAAATTTTAGGAGTGTTCAAATATAATGATAATTTCTCCTATTGCACTAGCCCGACCAGTGGTGGATCGTACGATGTTCGTAGTTAGTTCGACTTTTTTTCATCGAACTTCGAATCAAAAAAACCCTGATAAGAATGCGATTTTCGTGAGAATTTTTTAAATTTTGTTGTTTGAAAAATTTTGTGAATTGATGTTCGTTCGACTTTTTTTAGAATTTTCGAATATTCTGATAAATATTTCTAAAAATATTTGTCCAAATAAAAAATATTGTGTTTGTTTTTTGTTTTGTTTAGAATTTTACGAACTAATCCCAAACCCAAAAATATGAAAACTATGGATTTCCGGAAGAGGGAACAAATTGGGAAGAACGAAGAAATGATAAAATAGCATAAAAATTATTTCATTATAGACTTGCGAGACCATTTTTGGGGGGGAGGGGAGTTCCTAGTGAAATTATACATTTTTAGGAGGGGAAAAGTGGAATAAATGATAAAATAATGTAAAAATAATTTCCCTAGAAAAAATTCCACTTTTTAGGAAGGTAATTCAACTCCTCCCATGACCTGTACCCCCATTCTCAGCTCCATTGATCAAAGTGCATACCGTCTCCCAGGTGTCCAGATCGAACAGGTAGGTGCGTTCCGTGTTCAACAGGTCAAGCACCACCTTCTGTTTGGCGTCCGCCTGGCCGGCCGGCGTCGAGTTCAGCATGGCCAAGTGCGGATTGGCCACATTCAACACCATATTTTCGTCCGCTTCTACCGCCTCTTCTTCCTCCTCCAATTTGACACTTTGCTGTTGATGTTAAAGGCAAAAGTTAGGAGTCGGTTCAAAACATAAAAATCCGCGTTCATTTTCAAAAATATTGAGCAAAATCATGTATTTTAGCCGAAATTTTAATACAAAATTTTTTGCAAAAAATATATGATGTTTTTTGGCAAAATGTATTTGGCAATTTTGATTTTAAGAGAATTTCCATAAGCAGGTTGAGCTAATTTTTCTATAAAAGCTTTATATAAAATATAAAGGCTTCACTTTTTGTCACAAATTTGAAGCAGAAGTTAAAGCCGGAAATTTTAAAGAATTTTAAGATTTAACTTAAAAACAGACCTGATGATAGGCAATGGTGGAAGAGCGTTGTTTTGAGGCGGAAGATGAGGACACCAATGATTTTCGTCGTTTTTGATGAGAAGCGGATGAAGCCGGCTTCTTCTTTGTCGACTTTGAAGTTGTTGAGAACACCGACTTGGACGAGGCGGACGATGATGTTTTTGTGGTGTTCATTGGTGCCGGCGGATGGCTTTCAAAAATGCTTGCCGCTGGTGGCAACCTGGCATTACCCAATTTAGGATATGGAGGGGGTCGAGGAGGTACAAGACAGGGCTGTCGCGAAATTTCGATTTCGAAATTTC
>JAQIYK010000551.1:0-13514 GCA_034700465.1 Rotylenchus robustus
TTAGTAAAAATATCCAAATTTTCGCTCACCGAATTTTCAGTATCCCTGGGGGGGGGGCTAATTTAGAGGGGAGGGGAGTGGACTAATTTAGAGGAAATACGGTATTCATATCAATCATTCATCCTGCTTTGATTTAAGCCTGATCGAATCTGATACTGTTATTATTGTCCCAATTTGCCAGATTTGCTTTGATTTTCCTATTTTTCATTCTCTTTTTGTAATTTTGATTGGCTCGATTTTTTAAATTATTGCCAAAGAGTACAGTCCAACAGATTACAAATTGTGTTGCTAAACCGGGGTGGGTGTTTTGCAATGGGTTTTTAATCTCTGACATGATAGTGTCCATTTTGACTATCCTGTTTACTTACTATCTGATTACTTACTGTCCTGATTTCCATTTTTCGATCGGATTCTTGTTTAATGACATATCAATTACAGTGTTATGCTATTTTTGCCTATTTTGTGCCCCATTTTTGTCAGCAGGTGTCGTTGTCCCTGCAAAATGCCTACCAGCAGGCATTTGGCCCCTCCGTTTTGGATGTTCAGCTGGGCACTCTGCTCACTTTGTACGCCACCCTTTTTCTCAGTCTCCTCGAAATATTGGTACGGTACCTATTCTTGGTACATTACAGTACACCAAATGGTTAAGGTCGTTTTCGCGCTTGGATATTACAACGACAACAGGTACAAAGTGGGTGCTTTGCTCTACCAAAAGCACAGTTTGTCGGAGCGATATCAGGTCAGTCAAACTCATTAGAGACATGTAAAAATGAAAAAAAAAAAAAATACAAAAAATTAAAACTTAATTAATTGTCCAATTAATTGTCCAATTAATTTTTCAGCTCTCTGAAAACATCCGCACGGGGAGACAGTTGTTGCCCACCTTCGTGTTTCACTTCGTCAACATTGTGATGTCCAGCGGGATCACCGTGCTGTTCTATTACATCAAAGTACAGGTGTTTCACTGGTTGATTATTAGCACAATAGATACAGTACCTCCAAAATTCCGGGGCTACTGTACATTAACCTTAACATGCTGTATGTCCCGTTGTTCACAGAGTCCCTTTCTGATCGACTTCCTCTTCACTTTTGTGTTTTCAATCACCGCTTTTTGCAATTTGATGATCCAAGTCACCATCATAACGTAAGCATTTGCATTTATTTTTTATTTCCATTTTGCATTCTTTTCACAGATTCCATCCGATTTTGTGTCGCAAAGCAATGGAACTGATCAGTGAACTAAAATGGATGAAAGGGCCAAAGTGCGGAAAAGTGGAAGATGTACGGAGGACGGAAAATGTGGGTGATCAACAGCAGGTGGACAGAATGCCGCCAAGGACAATTGACGGGAGGGCACTGATCGCGAGAGGACTGACGGCGGACGAGCAGTACTTCCGAATGCTGAGGGAGGCATGGCAGTGACCTGACTGGAGCTGATCATAATTATTGGCAAAATGTCCAATTGGGTTAAAATAGATTTTTTGGCCCAATTGCCTTAATTGATCCAACTATAAAATACATTTGTTATTTCTGTTGGCAAGAGTAGTTGTATTGTAATCCTCAACTTTGGCACTCTGTTTTCTATTCGCTTCATAAACCGATAAAAATCGCAAAAAAGAGGATAGGTATTTGGTGGTTGTTTTGATCGTCCTTCCCCCCACCAAAACTGATATTATATTAATAAAATAAAAAATAAATTATAAAAAAGTAATTCTCTTCCACTTTTTGTCTGTCCTTTTAATGGGTTTGGTTTTGATTTTTGATTAACAACTTTTTGGGTGAAAGGCGAGGAGATAAATAGTTGGAAGGAATGAAGGAGAGAGTGCGGTGAAAAGGGAGAGACAAACAGAGAGTGTGCTGAGAGGTCGGTCCGTCCAAAAAGTGTTTGTTATTCGCGCGGTTTAAAATGGCCTTGTTCCCCCCTTTCATCCCCTCGAACTTGGACTGGGGGGGGGGGCACAAACCGTCGATTGGCCTGCCACGTCATCACCAAACCCAACCCAACCCAACCCACCAATTCATTAATTAAACAAATAATTTATCCGGTTTTTGCCTCAAACCCCAAATTCCCCAACAATTCGCCCCAAATGTTCGTTTGACCCAAATTGTCACACTTTTTGCGGTTTGTTGGATTCCGTTGTGTTTTCCACTTATAATACGCACGACAATAATAAACATTTAAACATTGGGTTATTTTCCAAATATTCACTTTTATAAATATTAATAATATATTTCCACAATATATTTCCACAACAAGATGCTCTTCCAGTCAAATTTTCATTCCAATTTCGCCATTTTGTGCATTGTTTGCACCATCCATCCAACTGCTGTCAATGGGTTCACTAATAACTGGCCTACCACTTGGGGGTTGGTTTTTGAAAAAACAAACAAATAAACTAATTAACCCCCTTAAAGGCGCTAATAATTTAATGTTTAGGACTTGGCAACAAAGGCCTGCTTGGCCCGTCCCCGCCCCTGTCCCCTTCCCCGTCCCTCGCCCTGCCTCCGTTCCCTTTGTTCCTCCTGCTCCTGCTCCAACCCCGTCCCGAACTTCTTCGTGGCAAGACTCCGGCGCCAGCGGGTTCGGCGACTGTTTTTCGGTGTGCGGGCGATTGAGAGAACCGGCGAAGCGAGACTGCTTCAAGAACTGCGACCAAAGAGCTGCATTTGAAGAGAAAGGGAGGAAAAAATGAAATTGGAATTGGAACACGGTAGATGCACCAAAGAAGGTACTGCCGATATGGACGCTTTTTATTAATTATTTAAAGGCACAAATACAATTCGATTGATTAAATAAATTGACCTAAATAGTAATTCGGAGAGCATTTTGTTGATGAAATTGCAAAATGGTGTCCATTTTGACATCAACGCTAAAAGTTGAATTTGCCCAATGTTTTTCGTTGGTGTTGATATTGATGTTGTTGACCAGGTTTTAATGTGCTCGTGCTTGCTTATGCTTTGTTCCCCACCAAACAATTCGGTGTGTTTAAAGCACCCTTTTGTGGTGTGTTCCATTGTTTCCATTGTTTGATTGGGAGAAAAAGTGCGGAAAAATGGAAGGAATGTGTGCGGAAGAGGGGGGAGGGGAAGAGGAGGGGAGGGAGGGGAAAAGGGGGAAGGGAAGGGAGTGGAGGGGAAGGGAAGAGGAGGGGAGGAGGAAGGGGGGGGGGGAGGGGATTGGGGTCAAAAGCGCAATTGTTGTGGAACCAGCAGAATGATGAATATGGCCAAATTGGTGCTACTAATTATGATAATTGGCCAATTGAATTGGCCAATAAAAAGGTTGTCCCTTTTGTCCAAATGTTTTGTTGTTCCGTTCTAATTCTTCTTCTTCTCATTCTCTTCTCCCATTCTTCTCTCATCCTAATAATTTGCTTTTTAACAAAAGTTCTAATTATTGTGCCAATATGTTGCGGGGATGTAGTGTGCTGCTGCCCGCCTTTTTGTGCTTCCTCCTCCTCCTCTCCGCGATGATTATCCCACCGATCAGCGGCCACCTTTCCGTCCCTGCCAGGTACGGTACTTAACTTCCACAGTGCCTACATACTGTACCCGATCTCTTTCTATCAATACGTACCGTAATCCCACGGAATGCATGGTTTAACCGCACTCTATCCCTTTTAATTTAATTGTTCCCGTTATATTTGAGTTTAAAATATTGCCATTGGTCTTTTTCCCAACATATTTTAACCAATC
This sequence comes from Rotylenchus robustus, assembly GCA_034700465.1. NCBI lineage: Eukaryota > Metazoa > Nematoda > Chromadorea > Rhabditida > Hoplolaimidae > Rotylenchus > Rotylenchus robustus. The sequence continues at coordinate 3,697 of JAQIYK010000551.1, forward strand.
TTTTTTCGACGATTTAAGGAGTTGAAAATAGGAGTAGGAGTAGATTATTCTTCGGATTATTACCTATTTATATACCTTTAATATGTGTTCCTTCCTTGCTTTAATCGGCAGATTCGACCACAACATTGACCAGTTGCTGCCGCAATTTGCGAGGAAGCGAAGGTTCACGGACTGTTTCGCGGTGTGTGGCAACTTGAGGGACCCTTTCAAAAAGAACTGCTTCAAAAGTTGTTTGGCGAGTGCCGGACTGAAGCCGGAACAGAGAAAGAGACAAACTGAGAGAGTGTGAGAGAAGGAGAGAAAAAGAAAGAAAGACTGTAAGAGGATTACGGTAATGGGTGCGGATGAAGGTCAATGATGTAATACGGTAATAACCAAACAAAAAGATGAATGACGAATAAAGGTTTATTTATCATTACAAAAATAAAAAGGATGATTGGAATATTGGGTAATCGACAGAGAAAGGCATAAAATAATTAACACGTGAAAGACCGACAATTAAAAACATAATCAATGTTATTGTACTTTTCCCCATTAATTGTACTTTTCCCCGTTAATTGTACTTTTTCTCCATTTTTATTAATATTTAAAATTGGATGGCCCCAAAGCTGATGTCGCGCGACTCGATGCCGACCTCGTTGGTGCCCCGTCGGATGCGGAAGAAGCCCTGTTCTCCCCAATTTGTGTTCCATGAATTGGCTGCCAACCAGTACTTTGTGCTCCGCCCATCGGTACAGTTCACCCTACCGTAGCCAATCAAACGCACAATATGTCCGCCTCCAAAGTCATTGTCCACTGGCTAACCAAAAAGCAAAAGTGTATTTTAATTTAAAAAAAATCCAAAAAATAAATTAAATCTAAAAAATAGAGTAGGCCTTAGTCTCGGTTTTCAAAAATCAAAGTTCACGGTCAGCCTAAAGTACGTCTAGAGCACGAAGCGTATTTGCTGAAGGAAATTTGCTGAAGGTTCTAGGTCTGAGAAAATCCTTTCTTGGGGGGAGTTGGCATAGGAGTAAAAATGTTATTGTACCACGTGGTGATAAACTCCGCCGGTGTAAAAGCGGACAAAGGTGTCGTATGCAATGATGTCGACGGGTACGGTGCCGTTGTGTTGGATCTCCTCCTTGAGCACCTGTTCCCAGCCCATGTCCAGTCCCAAGGTGTGCCAATTATTTGCTGTAATGACAACCAAATGATTATTTGTTGTTGGTTTTGAATGTTCAAATTTGGCGCACTTTTCACTTTGTCGATACCGTACTCTTGCCAATGTTTTCGATTTGTGCAACTCGCCTCGCATTCCCCCGCATATTCATACGTTCCCTTGGGGCCCAGAATCTTTTTGGCTTCTTGAAGGGACGGGAACGGGTACGGCTTACAGCCGCCTAAATTTTGAAAAGTCGAAGAAATTATCCAAAAAAACAGTCCAAAACTCCAAATAATACCCTGTTGGTAGCCATTTCCAGATACCACACCGTACTCGTTCAGGTATCGCCACACCTTATGCGACCAACCTCCTTGACATCTGTCAAAGCTTATATATCATAACAATACATTACGGTATTTTTGTGTTACAGCGGTGTATGGTATGATGTCAAAGAAACAATAGTTCAGACTACCGTAACTCGGTTTATAGGCCTATACAGGGTCCATTGTCCACTTACGCGTCTTTGCCCCCGGCATGCGCACATTGCATAATGTCGGCGGCGGAGAAGTATGTGGCGTCTTGCTCGGCCGGAGGTGCCGGCCATCCCTTCTTCACCATCGCAATACAAAATCGATCTGTGAAGGCTGCGGCACTCGCCACAGCGTAACAGCTCAGACACTCAGATTGGTCTCGGATTTTGCTGCTGAAAAAGCAAATCAAAACAATTGGACCGTTCCATTTTAATTGTTCAAATTGGCGCCACTTGCATTATGTTGGCACACTGCGGCCATTTGGTGCGAATATCGAAACGATAGTCGGCACAAGTGACTGCCCCACCTCTCTCCTTCTTCTGCGCTCTGTCCCCCGGGATCACTTTGAAGGTGTTCGGGTCCACTTAAACAACACGACATTGGTTGACCAAATCCCCAAATGCCTTCCCTCCCCAAAATGCCTTTGGCAAAGTATTGCAGTTCCCTCTCCTCCTCCTCCAATGCCTTCGGCTGTATGTCGTACACGTCCTTCCCGCCCGCCTGGTGTTGTATCTTCGGCAGTTGGTCCTCCTCCTCCTTGTCGTCCTCCGATTTTACTCGCATAAAATGCAACACTTCCGTCTTCTCCATCAGTGAAAAGTGTTCATTCAGTTCCGCCTAAATACCGTATTTTAGAATTTAAAAATGGTACTTTTTAAATACGCTTTTTATGTAAATATTGTTGGGTTTTTCAAATTTTGTTTATCCCCGTTACCTTCCATGTTATGGCCTTTTTGTTCACTTCGGCCATGTCGTGATTTGCCTTTGCCAAGCGTGCCTTTCTCACTTCTTCCGTTACTTCCTTAACATTATTTATATTACAAATTTCGCCCCTAATTTAAGTTTTGTTTTATTTATGTGTTCAAAAGTTTACCTTTTTGGAACACAACGCGAATTGGAGTAATGCAACAAAGACGAGAATAATAGTGCCTCTCCATAGCGATGAGTACATGTTGAACTTCGCTGTGTTATTATCCGACTTTACACAAACCCACAAAGTGCACATTTTCCTCCATATTCGTCGCTCTTATGTATAAAAGATTATTGCCATAAAAATGAATACAAACAATGGCAAAGGGAGGATCAAAGAACAACACAACACCAATGCCCCCTTCCCTTTTGTGCCCATTCGAGCAACATTATTGTTGATCATCGATCATCCCTCCCCTCCCTCCCTCCCTCTCCTCTCATCCATCTACTTACTCCTCCCCCTAGAACCATTCAATTCTTTTCATCATTTTTGTCCCAAACCAAACATAATGCCAACAAAGTGAACAATTGGCCAAAAGAAAAAGAAAAACGAACAAACAAAAAACAAACATTAGCAAAGGGGAAAAGAAAGAAAGAAATGTGAGAGATCGCACAAGGGCGAGGAGATACGGTGGCTTTTGGCGAATTGTGACTGTTGGATGTGTGTTGTGTCATCAGTGACCATACTGTAAAGTTCATCAAAAATATAAATTGTAATGGATTTCAAGGATGAGAAGTATGTACATATTATATGTTTTTAAAAGGATGTCATATTTTTCTGTTTCTCAAAATGTAAGAATCCAACAAAATGTGTTCGCATCTGATGACACTTTCAGAACAGAAATTTATTAGGGATTGCTAATTAACAGTAAAAAGCAGTTTATTGTTTTAAATTTTAAACCTTTATTAGTCACATTGTCACGACCAAAAATGGTTTAATGCCCTCAAAAATAAACAATTGAACTTGTTAAATACATTCATTCATATTTCATATTCATTACTCTTTGGCAGTGCTTATTGTTTTTATCAAGAAATAATGACGACGATGATAAGGAAACAATCGATCCAAAAAGGGCGGCGGAAATTGTCGGACGAATGGGACGGACGACGACGACAAAGATTGATCGATCATTTTCGGGGTTTGTTTAAAGTTTAAAATTCCCAAAAATATTTGCGCAATTCGTTGAATTAATTTGCAAAATATTCATTCACGGGCGCAGTTTTCTCTCCCTTCTTTACTTTTACTTCGTTAATAAGTGTATTTCGAGGGGGGGGGGTGTATTTTCTGTGCCAAATTCTCACCCTCATATCCCTCCCTCCTCTTCTCTGCTTTCTTTTTCTCCTCCTTTCTCCTTATCCCTCTACTCCCTCTCCCCCCCCTCCTTTTTTTCTTTTTGGCACTCCAAATTCCCCTCTCCCTCCTCTTCTCTGCTTTCTTTTTCTCCTCCTTTCTCCTTATCCCTCTACTCCCTCTTTCCCCCTCCCTCCCCTTTTTTCTTTCTTCCCCTCTCCCTCCCTCCTCCTTTTCCCTCTTGGGCATAATTTATGAGTTCCCTTTCTCCGGCGGGGCCAATGCTTTGTCGGGTTAGTTTTGGATTATTGGGCCAATGCTTTTCAGGTAAAGAAAGAGATCCACGCATTTGCCCAGCAGAAGAGAGGAAAGAAGCTTATTATAGTTATGTTATCCCCCACCCATTGTGCTTGTCCATCCCATCCCTCGCCCTTTTCTGAATCCCACCAGCCCACCACCCTCCCTCCCAACAAAAAATTTCAATTGTTTTTTAATTTAACAGCATCAAATCCATAAATTAAGTATTTATTGTGCAAAAATAGATAGTTTTTTCTTGAGATTCACAACAAAGAGGCTCATTCATCATTTGGATCCCATTTATTTGTCAAATTTGAGAAAACAATTTTTTAACGTGGTAGACTGGCTGTGCCGGGTAGATGCTGCCTAAATTTTTTTGAAAAATTAAAAATTTAGAATTTATTTACATATCCTTAAAAACGATCTTTTTTGTTAGCAAAAATTACATGATTGCTTAAGAATTTTATTCTTTTTTCTTTTCTAAATTCAAAAAATTTAAAAAAAATGGGTAGGTGAAGTGGTCGACGTTGCCGATAGGCGACGTCGGGGGAAATTATTTGGGAAATTTTACATTTTGTTATGAAATTTGAACATTTTTTAAACAAAAATCGATCATCATGCGCCGCGGAATTTTTTTAAATTGATATTTTCCTAATTGCCTATTCAAAATTTTCCCATTTTCAAGGGTGTATTTTCGCTATATTTTCGTTACTAACTTCCACGAAAGACGAAACGAAAAAAAACCGTTTTTTCGTTTCGTTAACGAAACGAACGGCCAAAAAATAACGAAAAAAAAACACGAAACGAAAATTTTCGATCAGCTCTGCTCCCTCCCTCCCTCCTTCCTTCCTTTTTCTCCCCATTCTCAGAGTATCAATTTCCGTTCTTCCACGCATTATCCACTTCCCACTTCATAGCTTCACACCATACATAACCCACTCCTTCCTTCCCCTGCCCTTCCCCTACCCTATTCCCAATCCCAATGTGTAGTGCCCAATTTGGGGTAAAGAAAAGGACGGACGAAGGAGCTCAATAGACTAGCAAAAAAATGAGATGGACTGGCGGAAAGTGGGAGGGGGAGAACATAACATCACATCATTGAAGAAAAACTGAGCAGAGGGCAGCCGAAGAACGCAATTATCTCATTCTGTTGAGGTTGAGCATGATGAAAGATGAATGAAGCATTGGTTGTGAGTCGAAATGTACCAAAATTGGCAAAAAATGTTCAGAAAATAAGTATTGTTAAGTACAAATTACACAAAACACTGGTTTTGGGAGAGGATTCAGTTGTTTGTAAACTTATTAGCAAATGATAAGTAATGAATAACACACGCATTATCAATCACTTCCTAATCCCAATCAACGACCAATTCAAATTTATAATGGAACCAATATTATACGTTATACCTACCTCCGAATCTGCTCTTTTTAGTACAACACAACGATAAATTTAATTGTTTGGACCAATTAATAATCATTTCGGCCTGCCTGCCTATTTAGCACTGCCCTGCCCTTTTCCTGCTTCTCACCTCCCTCCCTTCTCAGTTCTCAGCATGGACTCCGATGCCTTGCGCAAACACGGGAATGAAATGGTGGGTGGGGCACAGAATCTCAGTTGAATTGAATAATCACTCCAAATTCCATTTTCTTGCCAAGATCAACTTTGTGGCCAACTATTGGTGGGTTGTATTATTATAATATCATATAAAAATGGAGAAATAGATTTATTCTTCCTTAACCAACCCTTTTGCAGGGATTCGCTGGACAATGGCCAACGAATGCCCTTGCCCGACGTGAAGCCGGGATACATTCGGGAACTGATTCCGCCGGAAGTGCCGGACAGTCCCGAGCAGTGGGAACACATCCTGGCCGACATCGAGCCCATCGTATTACGCGGGAACACACATTGGTAAGAAAAATGAAAGAAAATAAAAAATGACCAAAGATGGACGGACCATTTGATTATGATGATGTGGAGTAAAATGGACAAAAGCAATATATTTAGTTAAATGATAAAGTGGACGTTTTCATTCTCCAATAGGCATCACCCCAACTTCTTTGCCTACTACCCAACCGCCTGTTCCTATGCCGGCATCGTTGGCGACATTCTCAGTGGAGGCATTTCTTCAATTGGCTTCACTTGGGTATACTGTAGTTTTATATGCAAACACAAAAATGTTCGTTTTGTGTTCAGAAGTCGAGTCCGGCGATGACGGAGCTGGAGCAGAGCATGCTGGACTGGCTCGCCAAGGCAATTGGCCTTCCTTCTGTGTTTTGGAACTCGGACCCAGGGCCCGGCATCGGGATGATACAAAGGCGAGAATCATCAAAAAGAATGAATGAACACCAAAAATATCCATTTCGTGTTTTAGCACTGCCAGTGACGCCACTTTGGTGGCATTGCTCAGCGCCAGGGCCAGAGCAGTGACGAAGATGAAGGAGGAGAAGGGGGGAGGGGAGAGGGAGAGCAGTATGATAGCGAACGTGCTGAGGGAACAGATGGCCAGGGCAATCAGCAAACTGAACGGAGTGGGCGAAACACTGCGGAACAGCATCAGGACGGCGACGGGCGGCGGGGGGACAACGATGATCAGCAAAATGTTCAGGGTCAGCGAAGGAAGGGGAGAGGGTGGTAGTGGTAGATGGAATACAGTAACTATGGATTGGACAAAATATAATAGGGTACTGTAACTGGAGGACGAAGAGGAGTGGGAAGTGGAGTACAGTACCACTGAAGAGAGAGAGAGAGTGGAAAAGAGAGAGAGAGAGAGGAAAAGAGAGAGAGAGAAAGGAGGGGATTGGACAAAATTTGGTATAGTAGCTAACGGGAAAGGGAGTGAGTACAGTAGCATTGGAAAGAGAGTTAGGATGGGATACAGTAACTAATGGAGGAAGGTATTGAACAGAATACTGTACCACTAAGATACAGTAACTGGTGGAATGGAGTACCCTGTAAGAGAATGCAGATAAACTCCTAAAAATGGGACGGAACACATGACCTAGGTACAGTATTCGTTTATTTATAAAAACTAAACCCGAGGTACTGTAGTCTAATAGGATACAATATACAACTAACTAATTGCCAAAAAACCATTCAGCAAGAAAACAGTATGGTTGACGAAGCGAACGCCCACAAAAACATTGGCCATCTGACCACTTTCGAGGCACACGACTCGGTGTATTTCAGTCGGCTGGTGGCCTATTGCTCGGATCAAGTGAAAAGCCAAACCGAACATATTTAACAATCCAAAATATTGGTAGGCACACTCATCCGTTGACAAAGGCATTATGTTGAGTGGGGTGAAGATGCGAAAGTTGCCGACGCAAAGGGAAAGCGGCGAAAAAAGCAACTTCACACTGCGGGCAGAAGTGCTGGAGACAGCGATAAAAGTAAAAATCGATAAATGATTAATCGACAATCGACAAATCAATAAATAATCGATAAATAAATCAATCAATAATTTGTGCAATGGTAGGAGGATCGTGCCAGCGGACTGGTCCCGTTCATTTTGGTTCTCACCGTGGGCACTACAAATACTTGCGCGGTTGAGTCCTGTCGGGAGTTGGGCCCAGTCTGCAACAGAGAGGGCATTTGGCTCCATGTCGATGCTGCGTATGCCGGTAGCACAAAGCCCAAAAAATACCCAATAAATACCCAATAAATTTCTGAAAATTTTGCAGGAAGTTTTCTGTTGTGCGATGAGTTTCGATACTTGTCAGATGGGGTGGAAATGGCCGATTCGTTCAATTTCAACGCCCACAAAGCGATGATGGTCAACTTTGATTGTTCCCCGATGTGGTCGGTTGGGCAGGAGTGCACATTTTTGGGGGAAATTATGAATTATTTAACAAACATCCAAAAATTGAGGTTCAAAAACGGCGACGAAGCAATTGCGCACTTCACTGTGGACCCGGTGTACCTGAAGCACGAACATCAAAGGGAGGCCTACGATTTTAGAGTAAAGCTAAAATAGTTAAAAGGGCTGTCTGATCAATCAAATTTTAATAAACTTTGATCATTAAGCATCTCCAAGTGGCATTGGGACGGCGTTTCAGGGCACTGAAAGTTTGGTTTGTGTTTCGCGCCATTGGCACCCAACGAATTCAGCACTTTCTGAGAAGGGTGCATTAATCAAATATTCAATATCACCAATAAACAACAATTAATGCAAAAATGTAATGTAGCAAAACGAATTGGCAAAAAGGTTCGCCGACACATTGCTGCGCGACGCGATGTTCGAGCTGTTCGTGCCTCAGCATCTGGGCTTGGTGTGCTTCCGAATGAAAAAAGTAAATATTTCCCATTCTCTTAGGGGGCATCACATTAAATTTTCAAGATTTAATGGGGGGGGATATGGTTGGGTTCAGTTGACCAACCCTTTCAATTTTAAGGCTAGCAACGAGCTGAACGAGGCACTGTGTGTCAGTCTGAACGAAGACCGGCGTATCCACTTGGTTGCCTCGCACACCCACGGCTCCTTTTTCCTCCGTTTCGCCGTTTGCAGCCAAAAGTCCACCGAGGCGCACATTGACCACGCCGTCGAAGTGGTGCGCGAGATCGGAGCAAAAATATTGGCGGGATCGGCAACAAAAAAAGAAACATCGGCGGAGGACGGGCCCAGTTTGGAGCAGCAACAGAACGGACCGCAACTGATCAAAGGGGACAATGTTGCGGGGATGGCATAACATGCGAATAATCAAGCAAGCAATTCATCAAAGATCGCCGATGATTCTTGACCGTTTTTGTCCCATAATTCTAACAGAATCAGAAGATGCACCATCTGTCAAGTCCATGTTTAAGTCATAAAAATAGAAGAAAAGCTGGGACGGGAAAATAGTAAAAAGCTGGGACGGAAAAATAGAGAAAAGTTGGGACGGAAAAATAGTAAAAAGCTGGGACGGACATCAACACTAAACAAATAAAATAAATAAATTAATTAATTAACAAATATAACAACAAACAACTGAACAAACAGAAACAAAAAAGGGGTATTTGGTGACACTGATTATTATTACCAATTACCAATCATTGGGGTGATGTTGGATTGGGTGGGATAGCAGGGGCAGCACACATAATGTACAAATTATGACCAATGACCACCACGTTCGTGTGTCTATTTGTTGCCTTTATTGTGTGTGTATCACAATTATAATTGGGGGGGGGTTGACCAACTTGGCCCGTTGATCGAAACCGAAACCATATCCAAAACCGAACACCACGGTTATGTGAATCCGAAAAATGCCGGTTTCGGGTTCGGTTTTGATTAATAGAAACCTAACAATCTACCTAATTATTATTAACTTGTCTTACTTTCGTTCGATTCATTATTCTGATTTATTTGTTAATGTACCGTACTACTATTTATCTGACCGTATTTTTTGTATTTGTCTCTGCGATTTGTCCTATCCATTCAAAAGACAAAGTCCGGTAAATGTGACATTTGTTGACATTGGCACCTTTTGGTTCGTAATTTATTCTATTAGTCCCATGATTGTATTAATTTTATTTTATTTTTTAGGAAAAATTTGGACAAAAATGGCCGAGTTTTGCAAGCAAAAAGTTCATTCTGGAAGGGAAGGGGGGGGGAGAGGAGAGTAAATCCTTTCAAAATAATGGAAAATGTCTTTTCAAAAAAAGACTAAACTGACCGGATAATCCAGCTTTCCCCCCCCCCGCGCGATGTTGTTTGTACATATCCTCTGATTTTTGCCAACAAAAAAAGGGATTTATTTGTATCGATTCAAAGGAGGAGGACCAGAAATGAGATGGACAAGAGGAGGGGGAAGAGGAGGGGAGGGGGGAAGG
>JAQIYK010000552.1:0-13509 GCA_034700465.1 Rotylenchus robustus
TAACCGTTTGCCCCCCCCCGTTAACCGACAAGTACCAAAATATACTGAAATAATAGCAAAAACTATCAATATTAATAATAATAGTAAGCTTACCTCCGGCCAATACATAATTTCTTGCAGCAAAAGTGTACATCGGAACAGTGAATATTATGGAAAAGTACAATTGATGCGCCAGCTTTTTCATGAACCCCTTTCAAATTGGTTATGTTGGCTCAATTCCGAAGTGTGGTGATGCTCCAATGATGACAAACATTAACTAGGTATTTGAAAGTGTTCAAGATTAAAAAATAACGGAAAAATTGCGATTTTTAGCGAAAATTAAATCACGTAAATTTTAAGGATTTGGGATTTTGTATAAAAACGCCACTTTTTGCCAACCTACTTACCAGCTTACCTCCGAACCTACTTCACTACCCGAAATTTCTCGGATTTTTTTTTATTAACTTTCATTCCCCAATTTTCGGGTAAGGGGTGCATAAAATTGAAGGTAGTCATGATCATGAAGGTGTTTGCCTATTTTGTCGCTCAATTTCCCTCAAAATTTGATTTCTCCATCGGTGCTCGTTGTTCGCGCTTCGACAAGTTCGTTCAGCTCATTCCCTCCCCCTCCCCATAATAATAAATAATTGTTCCCCCTTTGCCCTTCACAAGAAAGTGATCCCCCTACTGCCGAACTGCCGATCTGCTAATCTCCTTTCTGTTGATCCCTCCTCCCCCTCCCCCTATTCCCCCCCCCCTCCTTCTCCTTCGTCCGACTCGTTCCTTCCTTTTTTCCCAAATAATAATTGCACCTTTGCTGTTGTCCCTCTTCTTCGCTATGCTTTTTATAAGGGAATTGACCAGTTGACCTTCATTTTTCCGCTCGAAAAAAGTGAAAACGAAAAATGAAGCAAAGAAAGTTACAACAGTTCGACATAAATAAAAGTTCAAAATATACAGAATTTATACAAAATCGATGTCTAAATAATTGACCTTAAATTTGCTAATATTTATAAATTTGCAATTTCTTCTTTATAAAAAGTCTCTCTAAAACAAATAACACCACAAATGTTCATTAAATAAACAAATTTATACAAAAAGTAAGTACTAATAGTAATAAATATTTGCTTGTGTTAATTTAAATAAAACTTCTATAATAAATCACTCGAGAAAATAAATAATAAATTGAATGAGATTCTTCGGACATTTTGGTCACTAAACTTTCGAACCATTCATCTGTTGGTTTGAGTTGAGTTCGTCAAGCAGTTGGCTCAGTGGCTTGAAGAGCATTGTCTTCAATTGAATTTAAAACTAATTAATAAATTAAAAATTAATTTTTTAAATATATTTTAAAATATCAATAAATAAATTAAAAAAATAATTTAATTGGTTGCTTCTTACATTTTTGAGTTCCTTTTTCAAATCAAATTGATGCGTTTGTGTCCGTGTTGGGTCAGTAACTTCATTAAGCCGTGCCATGCCCATGTCTGTCGGTGCACTTTGCCAGGTGGTTCTACTACTGCTTGCACCTTGCCCATTTTGCATATTGTTAAGTGCTAACGAAGGGGGTTCGGGCGGCAAAATTTCGTCCATGCGGGCGTAGATCAGATCGTCCAAGAAGGTGTCTTCCTCCTCCTTTCGTTTACTTCGCCTCCGTCGTTGCCTTCCATGCCCAGAGGATGCACTCGGTTCCAAACCTTATAGGAAGTGTTTATTTATCAAAAGATTAAAAATATCAAAATTTGATAAATAAAAAGGAAAATGTTTAAAATCCAAAAATCTAAAGTGTCCAAAAGCCTATTCAAAATGCATTCGAATAAATAAATATATTTTTCTTTTTCTCAGTACCAAAGTGTTTCCCGCCCATTGGCACTTCCTCCACGATGCCTATGGCACTCAGATACTCGTCCGCCAGTGCGCAACTGTCTTCGCTGCCAGCAACGGACCGTGCATCGGCCCCTGGCGAGTCGGCGATGCCCGAATCGGGCGCCGAACGACGACTCCCGCCGCCGCCGCCTACGGTAATACTGGAGCGACAGTCTGCTCGGGGAGTACGGTCGCCCTGGGCAATATTCGCATAGTTGGGAACTGCTGCCATGGCACTTGGCTAAATTGAATTTCAAAATTGTGCTAATTTTAGAACAAAAATATGATAAATACTAAATAAGAAAGGTCTTAAAATAAGTTAAGTTAATGACCAATTTTTAATTTTACTAAATATCAACGTAATGTTAACATTTTACTTCGTTAATTTGGGTGAGTAAAATTTTTTCCATTCCATGGAGTTAAAATCATATGAACTTTTTGGCCGTTTTATTCCGTAACATTTTTTGTAAAACGAAACCATTTTTCCCATTTCTCCGTTCACCGATTTTGGTTGGAAGGGAGGCATTGTCCGTTTCAACGAGTGACTGAACTGTCCGCTCTCGAAAGACGGGGACAGTACCGCCGTTGTTGTTCTCCCACAAGAATGGTCCTGTCCGCCTGCATTACTCAACTGTCGCTGCAGTGCCCTGTATTTTAAGGAAATATATTATGTAAATGTTCTTTAAATGGATCTCGGTAAAATAACTTTTTTGTGTAGCAAAAAAGAAGAAAAATAAGATGCGAAGGTTCTACTTGCCTGCAATTGGACACACTGAACACGCGTTTTTTCGGTGCCGCTGGGCGCAGAAAATTGACAGCGCCGTTTTTTGACTCTGTTGCTGCTGAACGATGTTGCAGAAGACGTGACAATACCAGAATGGATAGCACACAAAAGCAGAGAAACATTGCAGGAAGAACGAACAAAGACAACGAGTTGAAGGAGTACAGGAAGGAAAACAAGTGATGATCACCGACAGGTCCAGACTGGTCGGGGGACGAGGAACCTCCAACCTGCTGGACGGAATGTTTTAAATACAAAGCACTTAAATATAATCAAAAAATTATGTGGTCATACTATATTCTTATAGTTCAAGTATAAAATGTGAAGATAAATTTACCTCAATGTAAACAGTGGCACTGGCCCGCTGCTTCGGTTGTTCCGCACCGTATGCCCATCCCGACCCAGCCCATACCGTAAACCGAATCACTTTTGGCTCTCCGTCGGTACCATTTTGCCACTGTGTCGATGGCATGCGGACCATGGCCAAGGCACCGGTGATCGGATCGATTCGAATGAATTGTGCAGTTAGGGTGTCCGCCGGGTCCAACGAGTACCTGACTCTGTGCCCAAAACCAATGTCCCGGTCAGTTGCAACCACTTGGGCAAATGGTTTGTTGAGCTCAAAGACTGATGGTAACTGAAAGAATACATAAAAATAAGTTGAAAAACCCAAACAAATAATTGATATTTACTGAAAAGAAAAATTATGTTTTATTTAATTTCAATGAAATTGAATAGTTTTTCAGAAGAATTTTTGTGGATTATGAATTCTACAGTCTGTCCAGTTACAATTTCTGATATTGTTGTCCCCCACCTTGTAGGTATAGGCACTTTTTGTGAAAATCGGTGCAAACTCGTCCACGCCAAGTACATGGATCTCAACTGGCACTGTGGCGATTGTTGTTGGCTGAGTTCCGGCACTCATATTCATACAAGAAACATTGAAAGTGATCATTTTGCGCGACTCATTCGTTGGTCTCTCCAAGTCCAACGAGCCAATCAGCGTAATATCACCCGTTTGCGGGTTCAACGAAATTGTCTAAAATAAGTACAAAATGAGGAAAATGGTGAAAAATGAAAGAATGCAAAATTTAAATTGTTATTGTTTACTCTTTAAAATTTGTGGTGGAAATTTTATCATACAACTAACTATCGAACGGTTCGATCGTTCGGTTTACGAACGGTTTTTTAACGAATAACAATTTTTAATTTTCTTCGAATTCTATCGCATTATGTGTTAAACTATTTACTAAGTACTATCATTGGAATTCTGTTCGTGTCTCGACAATTCCGCAGTAAATTCAAAAAACATGACACCAGATGGATCCGAACAATTCCGCAGCGACTTTTTGTTAAAAAATTGGATCATGCCAAATGATACGAAACGGACAGAATCATTTGCACGCTGCTGAAACTGCAAAGATCTGTTGTATAGTCCTTCTGAGCCCCTTTTCCACGGATTCAGTCCGCAGGCGCATTTTGAAAGTCAGTGATTGGCTGAACCGTAGGTTGTTTTCCAACAAACTACCCCAAAACCGGGCATCATCAAATCTAATATTTTTGTTACAATGAACAAAGGAAAGGGTTGTCTGTCTACCATAACTAGGGCCCGTAACCAGAAATTTTTTTGAGAGGGGGCGATTTTTAGCGGTATATTTTTGGGTCCAAAAAATTCGTTTCTTTGGGGTGTATCGTGTATTTCGCTACTTGTTAGTTTGTATCTTTTTTGGGTCAAATATACAAAACCAAAATTTCCGGTCCATTATTTAAAAATAAAAGTCTGCAGAATTGTTCGGACCCATTTAGTGTCATGTTTTTTCACTGTGGAACTAATTTGTTTGCACTGCGGAATTGTCCACTGTGGAATTGTACACTGCGGAACTGCGCCACAGCGGAATTGTCCATTCTGTTCCGGAATTGTACCATTCTGTTCCGATGTTCATTCAAACTGTTAACTTGCCTTGTTCACCACCAGTGTCCCGCCTCCTCTCCCCTTTTGTGTTTCTTCGGCACGTTCAATTGCGTAAGTGCACTGTTCTGCATCTTCCCTCACCACTCCAATACCACCACCACCACCACCCTCGCTGCCATTATTTGCTCTCATTCTCTGGGCTCGTACACTGAACAGCGTGCTCCCCGCGAGCATGTCCTCCGCCACCACTTTTCGATAGATCGGAAGCGCAAATTGTGGTTTTGCCGCACTCCACGACTCCCAGTCCAGCCTCAACTCCACCTCAAACTCCGCACTGCGCGACACCTTACCAATTTCCTGAGCCGAAATCACCTAAAATTTTTAAATTAAAAAAATAATATGTCATTTTTCTTTTGCTTTGATTTGAATCTTTAATGTGATCATTTTTTATTAAATCAAATTTGTCATATTTATGCAATATTTTTTGCATTTTTTTATAATTTGATAAATCGTATACCAATGTTGACCAATTGTTATTAGTGTAATCATCAGTGAAAGTATTGTTGTTATCTTTTTCGTCGGATATTTTGAAAAAATGCTCCAAGATAAATAAGTCATTCCAACGGATAAGCCGAAGATCGCCCTTGTCCGGATCCAATTCAAACAACCCAAAGTCATCTCCCGAAAGTAAACGATAAGTGAGCCGAGAATGTTCAGCAGAAGCATCCGCATCTGTTGCATTAAACCTTAAAATAATTCCATTTTTAAAGGGAAAAATGCGTAAATTTTGGACTTTTTAACACTTTAAAAAACATTACATACAAAATGTAAAATAATTTTCAAAAATAATAATACGGTTTTTATTTAACAACCGTGTTAAAACTGTGCCGATCGGTACCGCATCGCTGATCCACACCTCTCTGACATTAGTTTTGCCATCAAATTTCGGCCCATTATCATTGGCATCCAACACATGAAAACGTATCCGCACCTTCTGTTGTTGATTTTTTCCCCGGCGATGTTCCAAAATGGCTGTTTCCGCCCTTTGCGGTGGACATCTCTCTATCGTGGCCACCATGTCCAACCATTCACCGTCCATTTCGCGGTCCAATAGGTGTTCCAAGTAGAGTTGGCCATTAAAGGTGATGCGAAACTTTGAAGATATATCCAAAATATTTGAACTGTTGGCGGACACATTGGCACTGTTGGCTGGTTGAAGACCAAAATCACAGTTCAATGTATTTGGGAGGGGTGGACGAAGTGTAAGATGGCCAATGGGCAAATGGATAGGCGAATTTTCGATGACCGAAAAACTGAAAAAATAAAATACGAATAAAATGCTAAAAAGAATGGCACGAACGTATAAATGGCATCAGAGAACATTGGAGGCTGATAATTGGAAAGAGAAGAAAACACAATGCGAATGGTACAATATGCCGACAGTGGCGGATGTCCAAAATCAGTCGCTTTGACAACCAGAAAATTGCCAAAATCTGAACTCACTTTTGCCTCAGAAGCTATTTTTCTCAAGCGAAGTTCCCCTAAAGACATAATTAGAAGGGTAAAAAGTAATAATTTATAATAATGTAAAAGAATAGTTCCATTTTTAATAGAATGTATATATACAGCAATGTACCTACCATTGGTGGGATTCAGTTCAAGCCATTTTGAGGCTGAGTTGGTAGAACTTCCAAGCTCGACAAATTCATAGTGCACTTTGGAGTTGTTCAAAGAGCCATCCCGATCAGTTGCTTCTGCCTTCATCAGAATAATACCAGCCGAATCTCGCGCAGATAACTCAATTTCGACGTACGGTCGCTCAAATTGGGGAGCATTGTCGTTGGTGTCCAAAACATCGATGGTGAGATTGGCAAATGCATTGTTCAGACCATCGGATGACTAAAATAAAATGTGAAAGATTGGAATGAGTTTGAAAATGGCAAATTTTTAATTTATTTTTTAGGTTTTAAAATTCCATTTTTAGCGTATTTTTGGAAAATACTTGCCTTTACATGTAGAAAATGCTGTTTCTCCCGTTCAAAGTCCAATTTGCCATTCAAATGCACTTTGCCAGTCCACCGATTGATTTCGAACAGTTCTGGTGAATGCTCAAAAGAATATTCCAACAGTGCGCCGGTGACATCCGCATCAGTTGTAATTATTGTGGAGACCAGGGAACCGATCGGAAGGTCTGCAAATATTTGAATTGGATCTCAAAGAATAAAATTTATGAAAATTCAAAATTTTTACCTTCTGAAAGGCGGATTGGACCAAGACGTGGAATATACGGCGCGTTGTCATTGGCGTCCGTCACGCGGATGTCCAGTCGCGTCTCCGCCCGATGTCCATCCGCTCCAATGGCCACAATGTGCAGGGAGTAGTTGCGCCGAATTTCGGCGTCCAATTCCAGTGCCGTGCTCACCCTTCCGCCGGGGTCCAGTTGGAAAGCCGAGTCGTGGTTGCCGCTGAGGATACTGTAGCTGACTGGGCCATTGCGGTGCAAAAGGTCCAGCTAAATACAATATTGAAATGCTATGGCTAGGATTTGTATTTGAAGCAGAACTTAGCGAATAGAGTTTAAATCTTTTAAAAATACTTTGCAAAATTTTTAAAAAAATGTACAGATTTACTTTTCGATTTTTTTTTATGTTTTTTCAATGTTTCGAGTTGGCTTTTTCCACTTGTTATAATTACCTGCGCGACCAATTGTCCCCTCGGTTGGCTCTCCGCCACATCCGCCGTGAATTTGTTCCTCACAAATGCCAATGTCCCATTGTTTTTTGCCTTTCGCTTCTCCCAATTTATTCGAATTCGAAGTGGTTCCGATCGCATCACTTGCGGATGACCTCGGTCAACGGCCTTTACTGTCACCCAGACAGACGATTGTTCAGACAAAAAGAAATTTTCCCTGGAAATGCGAAGATAATAATAACCAAAAATTGAGTTCATATAATAGTTTCATATATATAGAAAAAAGCTTTATAAATTGAGAATTTTTTGAAATACAATAAAAAGAGAATATACTTTTTATTTTAAATGTCGAAAATTAATTTTTTGGAAATTAAAAGTAATTAATATTTGTAATTAAAGTTATTTTTCAATGTAAAATTTCGTAATATTATTCAAACATTAAACAATCAATGGTGACAACTGATTACCTAAATTAGTATTCAACAAAACAGTAACCGTATCCTCTTATAATGGGTTTATCTAATTATTATTGATATTATACCTTGCCAAGCTGAGTTGCCCCGTTTGTGAGTCCAAATCGAACATTCCGCTGGGATCACTCTCCAGAATGTATTCAATCTGTCCATTTTCTCCTTCGTCCGCATCTTTTGCCTCCAATCGCACTACTGTATGCCCTACAGTAGCCTCTTTTGGTAAATGTATTTGGTCCCCAATTGTTGGATCGAACACTGGCACATTGTCGTTACGGTCAACCACCGTAACGCGCACCGTGCACATATCCTGAAAGAATAATACAATTATTTAACCCCATTTATTAGGAATATTAAAATGAATTTTTAAAATTACAGCTTTCTTTGGCGAGCTGTTCACGTCAGTTGCCGATATCATCAACAGATGTTCCTGCTTCATCTCACGGTCCAGTTCCCTGCTGCTGATCCAACCGCTCACCGGGTCAATGGCGAACAATTTTGCATTTTGCCAATTTCCGCCCTCAATGCCAAATACGACGGGGGAGCCAGCAGAATCCTGCTCCGTAACTATGCGGAGCACTCGAACACGAAGCAACTGATCGATGGCAACATTTTCGGGCACTGACACATTGCCACAGGAACTTGGCTCAATTTTGGGGCCAGCATTGATTGGATGTCGAGGGATTAGAGTCAACAGAGCGTGGTCAATGTTATTATCGACAGGTTTTAGGTGGAAAGAAGAGTTAGAATTGGACACCCTTGCCAACACTAAAAGAGCAGTCGAATGGCCAAACAAATTATTCAGTTATTTAATTTAATTATTTTATTTTATTGGCCTTAAAACAGACCTGTTAAAGTCAAATTGTGTCCATTTTTGAGAAGTCCATTGGAGCTATTTCCTACTAAAGTGGTTAAATATTCCAGATTTCCATCATCTATGCTGAAGCCTTCGATGGGAGGCAACAGTTGGAATTGGACATCTTCGAAGCGATCTAAAAAATAAATCAAAAATGTGAAGTTCAAAATTTTATAAGTTTTGACTAAACACATAAAATGGTTTTTGGGTATGGTGAATAGTTAGTTAGTTGCATTCTGAAAACGAAAACCTTTGCGCTTAAAATTGTGCACAAATTGTCGTCGGTGCCGACCCTCCGCAACTGCACTTTCTTCTCCGTCGACAAGCACTTCGGCGCTAAAAGGTCTTCGCTCAAAATAAGTGAATTGCCTTTGGGATTGGTCCACTCGAACGACAAAGTGCTGGTCAACGTGGTGACCGGCGAGTTTGGCATGTTGTCGCTTGGAGTTGGCACTGTTCAAAGAACTGGCGCGGATGGTCAGCCGATGGACGTGTTCACCACCAAGTTTAGACGGAATTGGCACAGAGAGAGCACCTGAAGATGAACAAACAAATATAGTAAAAATTAAAACGCGCATATTAATGATTGAAATACCGCTGGTTCTATCCAAACTGAACACATTTTTGGCATTTCCAGCGACAATGTCGAACAGTGCAACATTTTCAGCGGAATGTCTTCTCTCGCTGATCACAACAAAGTGATGCACAACATGCCCTTTGGGGTATAGGCCTTGTTCAAGGTTGTTCACAAAAATGGTCACATTCGATGCACTAAACAATTAAAATCAGACAATAACTCGCTGGGGTTATAAAACAATAAAATAACAAAATAATTAATTATATTGATAATTTTAATTAAATGATTATAATATACATATATTAATTAGTTACCCATATAATGATTTGATATTATACCTTAGGTACTGTAGGTCACTTTTTTGTGTTCCCATTGTCGTCCCTTCGATATCTTCGAGCACATCAATTCGGATGGCACAGCGGGTTGTTCGGCTTATCCATGGCACTGTTCCCCCCTCTTCTCCAATTTCATTTTCTTCGCCACGCCTTTCACTGATTTCCAACACCAAAATGTGATTTGGTATCTATTTTTCATAAATAATTTAGTGTCAACTCTTTGTCCAAACCTTACCAAGTGCCGATTCATCGTTTTCAGCGTGTACACACTCCCATCGGTGTCGTCCACTCGGAAAAATGAGCTCGACGAATTGCTTTCGATCAAATTAAAAGTTCGGGCTAAATGTTCACCGTCACTACCATCCACCATTTCAACTCGTCCGACAAAGGTGCCTTAATTTAAATTATTTTTTAGTCGTAACAGTTCAAATATTTCTTTTTTTTTGAATTTTGCCTTCCAAAATCTATTAGACTAGTTTACTAACCACTTATTTTCATGATTATGAGCAAAAAACAAACTATGAATTCATCAGTTTTTCATTGTGTGCCACAGTTTTGTTCCTTATACCACCATTCTGCCCCCCTGCCCTGCCCCTTCCAAGCTTCCAACTGACCAATTTGTGCCATTTCGCTGACATTCCATCTTTGTATGCTTTTGGCACACTTTGGCCTGCTTCTCATCTGTTTGGCATTCCGACTGTTCCATTCTAACATGTCAATGGTAACTAATTGGCCATTCTCCTCAAATATTTGGCCACCATTTCCAATTTGTTGGTCGGCCAATGGTTGGGCCACAATTCGGAACACATATTCGTTCGCCATTTGATGGGGAAAAATTGGAAAATTGGACAAGTAAAGCGCACCGGTGAGATCATCCAACTCGAAAAGTCCATTTTCGAGTGCCTACAGAAAGGATTAAATCTTTTTAGTGTTTTGGCCATTGATCAAAACAATTTTTGACCCCATTTTGGTACTGGTCCATTAACGGGGGGGGGGCAAAACCAAATGTTTTTAAATGGACTGTAAACCCCTAAAACGGCCAGCAATAACCTTAAATTTGTTTAAAATGGTTTTAAACCACTTTTTGAGTGGTTTTAAGCCATTATAAAAAATACCAAAAAGTTCGATTTTTTGCCAAAAATGCTCAAAAAGGTATAATTCATCATTTTTAAAGCTTATTTGTCATTATTTTTGCGATTTGGTGTGTCGAAATGGCATTTTGCATGGTTTTTAAGGGTTGTTGGTTCAATTTTGGGCGGCCAAAAAATCGAATTTTTTAAAAACTCAAAAGTGATTTTAAACCACTTTACAGTGGTTTTAAGCCAATTTTAAGAACATTTTAAGACATTTTAGACCGTTTCGAGGTGTAAAAAACATTTAAAAAATTGGGTTTGCCCCCCTTCTCTCCCTCGTTAATGGATTGTCCCCCTAGTACCCCAATTTTTGATAAAACCGACCTCTCCCGATGTGTCGTCCACTGCTTCCAATCGGTAAAATACTAATTGTTCTTCCGTCAAATTTGTTCTTGTCATTGCGGCCAACAACGGATTCCGCGCTGTTGTCAAAGATAACCAATTTGGAGGGACGGAAACAACAACATTTGGGGGAAACGAAGAAGAAGAAGATGATGATGATGATAATAATGTGGTGGACTGTTTCAGTCTGAGCGCAAATGTGAGGTATTTTCGCTGCGAGAGAATGCCGTTGCCGGAGGGATCCATTTGGACAGTCAGTGAATGGTGATGTTGTTGAACATGCTGAACATCTTGTTGATGTTGAACATGTTGAAGTTGTTGGTGTTTAATGTGCGGGCGAATGTCAGCAAACGCCGACAACAACGGATTTGTTGCGTTATCCACTCCGAAGTGTTGTGACAGCCGAATGATGCCATCGGATGAGATGGAAAACAGTTGAGACAACGGATCTGAATGAAATGGCTCATGAATATAGTTTTACATTATATTATCCACGCCTAAATACAAGGTTTGTTTTATAATAGTACTTACTTTCTCATGGTTACTCAAGCTATTTTTATGAACATTTTAATTATTTTTCTCGCATTGATATTCATTTTAAATGTTTTTGGGTACTGTATTCCCGTTTTTCTATTCATCTACCGTACCTTCTCTTCGTATGCTCCACCGTCCCACTCCGCTGGCATTTACCCTGATCAGTTCAGTGCCAGCCGGTGTCCCCATTTTCAGCCAAATGTCTCTTTGAATTGGTCCCAAAAGTCGAATATCGTTCTCATTCATATCATCGCCAGAGGCATTTTGTTGTTGGAACTTGACGATGATTTGACATACTGTAGACAAGGGCATCTCCGTACTTTGGTCTTCAGCAATAACGGAGAAGGAACGGAACAGAGAGGCACGAAGGCGGTGATTGGAGAGCAGAGAGGAGTTGATCGAGTGACGGAGGCGAAGGTGGCCTGAATTTGAAAATTACAAAGAATTAATAATAATTTGATAAATTATTATCACATTACTAAATCAAAAATATTATACTAATAAAAATGGTGAAATTATCAAATCAGAAAATGTATTGTAAAGTCACAATGTTTAGAAAATGTAAGGCGGAAAAGATGTATTTAATAGCATACATATCTACTTTAGTAGATATTGAAAATAATTTCTTAATTTTGATAATTTTTGTTTTTTATTTTGTCCTTTTCACCTTCCGCGTTCAGTTCGAATATTTCATTTGGCTGTTGGAGACGGAATCGGACAGTTCCGTTGGATCCCTCGTCCGGATCCGTCGCTTCCAGTCGCGCAATTCGTTCGCCCGCCTTCTGCCCGGCCCGTACCTGCACAATGGTCACCGTGCAGTTCGGTGCATTATCATTTGTGTCCAGCACACGCATATTGAGACGCGTACGCGCTGAACGTGGCGGACTGCCGCCATCTCTGGCTTCCAACTCAAAGGTAAAGCGTCCAAATTGTTCACGATCCAGCTGTTCTCGCAGAAATATCTTTAAAATGATGATTTTTTAGCTTCTGAAATTTTAATCCAATTTTTGTCAAAATTTAAAAATTAAGAAAATTTGGAAGTTATACCTCTCCTGTCCACGAGTTTATGCCAAGAACGGAAGTGCCGGCACTCATCATTTCAACGATCGGAGAAATTTGGTTGATGTGATACCGTATTCGTCTGTTTGGTACCGTAATATCCGCATCCTTAGCAAGAGCACGATGCAAAATAGACATCAATTCCGCATCTTCCGGTACCTAAATTTATGGATAATTTTCCAAAAAATTCTATAAAATCTCGATGATAGATAACCTCGATGTTGTATTCAGGAGCATCGAATACTGGCGCATTGTCATTGACGTCCAAAATGGTGACTGAGAGTTCCATTTGTGCATGTCTTGGCGGAATGCCATGGTCATGAGCCTAAATTCAAATTTTAGAATTATATTTATTTGTTGAAAAAATCAAACATTATACCAAAAATTGGCTGAACTTAATTTTGTATTAATTTTTTAAATGAATTTTTCCACAAAATTCTGAATAAAAATTAAATTGAAAAATTGAATAATTATATATATTTTTTGGGGTTGCCTGAATGCGCAACAGGAGAGTGTTGTTCCCTCCGCTGGGCACATCCGCATCAATGGGAGCACTCAATGACAGTATCCCATTTTCGGCATCGATTTGCACTGGTACCGATTTGGGTACTGTATCCTTTAACTCGTATCTGATTTTACCATTCTAAAATTTGGAAGTCCAATTATATAGTGGAAAAAGGGTATATCTTTTGTCAAAATTTTGGAAATATATTAGAAATTTATGTATCATTTTTAAATTAGATACCGTATTTCCTCTAATAGAACCCCTCCCTCTAATTGAACCCCCCTCCTAATAGAGCCCTCCTCCTCAAGGGGTATCGAAAAATAGAACCCCTCCCTCCAATAGAGCCCCCCCCACTCAGTGGAATTTTTTGAACATAAATTTTTGCCAAAAAATTTTGGCCAAAAATCAAAATTACTTTTTAAAAAGGGTTATAACATATAATTATGGACTAAATTTCTACTAACTTCTG
>JAQIYK010000553.1:0-13507 GCA_034700465.1 Rotylenchus robustus
GGCTCAGGCGGGACCTAGGCATGGGGACGAGGAGGAAATTTTTCGCTCCATGGGGGGGGTACCAGGGGCACGTACCCCCCCCCATGGCCAAAAAAAAATTAAAAATTTCTTGCCGAAGGCGGAAAAAGGGAATTTTTCTAAGAAAAATGTTAAATTTTCTTAACAAAAGTACTTAAATTATTCAAAAAAAAATCCCGGCGGCGCCTATCGGCACCGCCTGACTCTAATTTATACAAGTTTTCACTAAATTTTACCCAAAAAACAAAAGTTTTTTACTATCTGTGCAAAAAAGGGCAAAAAAATTTGCGGCGCGAAATTTTTTTAGGGGTAGGGTCGGTCACGGTCAGCATGGGTACCCCCCATGGCAAAATCCTGGATCCGTCCCTGGCCTCTCCCCCCAAACTGGTCTCGTTACGGGCTCTTTTTGGAGAGGGGATTATTATAACCCGGAAGTATCAAATTCTAAGGTAGGTAGGTTTTTGAGGTCATCGATAACATTATACGGAAGTAGCGCCTTATACATTCTTTAACAAAAAAACATTTTTGAAAATTTTAATATATATTTTTTATTTTTTTTAACCTATAAAAACTAAAAACGTAGTTTGAATAGAAAAAATATTTTTGGGAAAAAGTTGATTTTTTCGAGATTTTTTCGTGAAAATGAGCTCATCGCTCATTACGGGCCGGTTACCGGTTTACACTGCAGGGATTACTGCAGGGATTTTTATTTGTTATTTGTTTAGAAGAATTGCTTCGACGTTTGCCCGGAGTATCAGATGCCCAATTAGAACGTGAGCTGGAATTACGCACTTATCTCCTTCGCATTGACAATCCTAATACTAAAGAGGTTAAGAATTATAATTCGCAGAAAAAAAGCTTTATGATTTGTTAATTAAGATAGCAAATGATGCAATTGCGAAAACCCCATCGAAGAAATCACTCAAGAGGGAGTCCAAAAAAGAGCAAAAAGTTAAAAACAAAAAGGGTTCCCCATCAGGGGAATCCGAAGCAAAGAAATCAAAATTGACGGAAGAAAAGGAAAAGCAACCAGTAATAAGTGCTAAACTTGTCTCAAATGAGCTATATGCGTCTCCATCGGATGCCTTTCTCATCAACGGGTTAGAAATAGAAGTTAACTTTTTGGATTTAAGGTTGAGGAGATTTTTCAAAATTTTAAGTGGGTCTGAGATGTTTGATCATGTGCACTTCCACGAAGTAGGACAGAATGATAAGACAGAAGGATATGTGCGGACAGCGAATACTGATAGGCTTCTCCAAGAACATTCAAAAGCAGTATGTGGAAAGGTTTGACATATCTCTTATATAACATTCAATTACAAGGTAAATAAAATGACAAAACAGAGCGTTATTCAGGTTGTGACACGATTTCCTCCGGAACCAAATGGGATTTTGCACATCGGACACGCCAAGGCGATCAATATTGATTTCGGATTGGCAAAGGTAGTTTTTACATAGCTTTGATAACATAATTGATGTTCAAAAAATTGAATGCGTCAATTTTTTAATGAATGAATTAATTTGAAATAATTTAAATTACTTTAAAATTCGTTTAGGCTCGCGGTGGTAAGTGTTATCTACGATTGGATGACACCAATCCAGAAAAGGAAGAAGAGCGCTTTGTACGAGAAATTGTTGATATGGTTCAATGGTTAGGTAAAATAGTTTATTAATTAGCTCACATCATTATCATAATTAATCTTCTGAATTTTAAATTAAGGTTATTCGCCTTACAAAATCACACATTCCTCCGACTATTTTGATCAACTCTACAAATGGGCTTTAGTACTCATTCGCAAGGTTGAAAAAATTAATTATTTGTGCTGAATTAGTCAAAATCAATTATAA
This sequence comes from Rotylenchus robustus, assembly GCA_034700465.1. NCBI lineage: Eukaryota > Metazoa > Nematoda > Chromadorea > Rhabditida > Hoplolaimidae > Rotylenchus > Rotylenchus robustus. The sequence continues at coordinate 1,867 of JAQIYK010000553.1, forward strand.
CAGAATCTTGCATATGTCTGCCATCAGACTGCCGATGAGATGCGTGGTTTCGACCCGCCTCCTTCTCCTTGGCGTGATCGGCCAGTGGAGGAATCACTGCGTCTGTTTGAAGTTTTTTAATTATTTTTTTTGAAAAAAAAATCCTTTAAAATTAATAAGGCGATGAAAAATGGCGCATTCGACGAAGGTCAAGCAACGCTACGACTAAAACTTACTCTGGAGGACAGCAAACAGGATCCGGTTATTTATCATAGTTTTTTAATATATTTAATATTTAAAAATTTAGGTAGCCTATCGTGTTAAATATTTGCTTCACCACATGACTGGCGACAAATGGTTTTAGAAAAGCAATCCGAAAAGAATATCCTGTAAAAATTTAGGTGTATTTACCCTACCTACGATTACACACACTGCCTGTGCGACTCCCTAGAAAACATCACACATTCCTTATGCACCAAGGAATTCCAGGCTAGGTATCTGAAATTTTTCCAAAATTTGTATGACATTAACAACTTGTCAGACGTTCATCTTATTATTGGCTATGCAATGCGCTCGATGTGTATTGCCCGGTTCAATGGGAATTTGCTCGTTTGAATGTTAATTATACTGTAGTGTCAAAGCGTAAGCTGCTCAAACTGATAGAATCCGGTATTGTTGAGTAAGTTTTAACTTTAATAATTTAAAATTTAATTATAACTTTTTTTAATTTTAGAGATTGGGATGACCCTCGTCTTTTTACTCTAACTGCTTTGCGGCGCCGAGGTGTTCCGCCGGAAGTGATCAACAAATTTGTTGCCCATCTTGGCCTCACTGTGGCACAGACCAGCATTGATCCAACAATGTTGGATTCATTTCTGCGCGACCATTTGAATATATTAGCACCAAGGTTGCATCTTTAAGCAATTAGTTCAACTTTTCAAAATTCATTATTAAGCAAATATTTTAGTTTAATTATTTAATTAAAATTGTATTTTTATTATTTCCAGGACAATGGCTGTTTTAGAACCTCTCAAAGTTCGTATATCCAATTTCAACGAGTTGGGCTTTCTTCCTGGGCATACATTGAAGGCGAAATATTTTCCATCCGATCCAGAATGTACAGAAGAATGGGTAATCGCCTTTGATGAATACATATACATTGAGCAAACCGATTTTAAAGAGGTAAATTATTTGAAAAATACAAAAATACACTTTGTATATAGGAAGCTGAAAAGGGCTATCGTCGTCTAACACTTCAACAGCCAGTTGGCCTCCGACACATCAATTTGTCTATAGAAGTTGTAAATGTGAACCGAGACAAAAATGGTTGGAAAATGTTAAGAAATTTAAAAACTTGTTATTGAAGGAGTGCCTTCTGAATTGTTGGTCAATGCCAAGACAATGAATGTCGACTCCAAACCGAAAGCATTCATTCATTGGGTAGCTCGTCCAGTTAAATGTGAAGTGCGCATCTACGATAAAATGTAATAGTTTGGTAGTGTATTTCCATTATTCTTAATTTATTACTTTTCAGGTTTTTGCACAAAAATCCGGAAGACTCCACTCAGGTTCCAGGCAGTTTTCTAACTGATTTGAATCCAAATTCTCGCCATGTGCTTCCAAATGCTATGGTCGATGCAAGCATTGTCCGCTCTGCGCGACCCTTGGATCGCTACCAATTTGAACGAAACGGCTTTTTCTGCGTTGATCCAAAAGATTCACAGTTGGACGCGCAAAAGGTCAGTTGGACATCATCATTGAAAATAAACCGAAAAATCTTTAGGGGGGGGTACAAGATTGAGTTGGCCAGTTGGCGATCAATTTACTTAGGAATTTTTGTCTTGTAAGTCTAGTTACAGTAGTTAGGCTTCCTTTATTATCTCCCACTTTGGCTGTTTGTTTGGATTTTTAATGCCTTGCCAAAATTTCTCCAAGAATCCATTCATAAAAAAATCCAGCTGGTCTTCAACCGCACTGTATCACTGCGTGAAGATGCCGGGAAAAATCTGTGAATGAAGCGGGAAGTGGATAACCATATTCTGCTGGGTTATGCCATGTAAAAGTCATTTTTGTTTCACAATCCTTTAAGATAATTATCAGCAGCTCATTGTTTTGTTTGTTATTTTTTGTTGTTTATTATTGGAAAATAAAATCCGATTAAAATCCAATCATCTCCACATTGTATTTGATCATTCATATCAATGCGTTCTCTTTTCGAGTGAAGTCAATTGCCGAATTCTACGCAGAGTGTAAAGTGCCGGAAAGCCGATCAGCACAGTGTGGCCTAGAAGTGGAATTTATTGGTTTATTTATCAACCTTTTGAAAAAGTTTATAAAAAAATAATTCGGTCAATATTTGGACCAAAAATAATTGATCATTACCATAAAAAGGTTCGGTCAGGCCCGTAGCTAGGGGGGGAATAGGGGGGAATTCCCCCCCCCGAAATGCCAAAATTTAAAAATTTTAAGGGGAAATACACCCCTAAGAATGGAATTTTTCGAAAATTCCCTATGATTCCCCCCCCCCAAACCGAAATTCCCCCCTCCGAAATTTGGGGCTAGCTACGGGCCTGCACCACTTTGTCCTTTTTTAAACATTACTATATTCCTCTTTGTTTTAATATAGTACTTTCAACGAGAAGTACGAGAACGCTATGAAAACGACCATGAGTTGCTTTTTACCATCGCGTCAAAAGTGCATTTAAATGCAAAACGGATGAAGCGGCTTGAAAAGGAATACATGTCGAAGAGGACGAAGGAGCAGGAAGAGGCCATCGAGCTCAGGGTAAAATTTTATGACAAAAAGTTTTTTTATAATAATATAAATTATGGCCACCAAAACTTTGTCCAAAAAGCCAATTTATTTTTAACTTCAAGTAGTTTCAGTTGGACCACTTTATTAAATTATGGCCACTAAAACTTTGTGTCCAAAAAGCTAATTTATTTTTTTAACTTCAAGTAGATCCAGTTGGACCACTTTATTATTTGTTTTCTTGGCCAGACCTTTACCATTTTTCCCATCTCTATCCTTAATGTGAGGTATGGAGGTGGAAGTGGGGGCTGTGGAATACTTAGTCCCCGTTTTTCATTCTTATCCAAATTTTGTTCCATTCGCCGCCCAAAAATTAAAAAATTATCCATCCGACAAATATTTATATTTCTGGGGCCTTATCCTCGTCTTATGATTTATTAAATCACGATTTAAGGCTAAATCACGATTTACTAAATCACGATTTATGCAGAGTGCTAAATCGCTATTCTCATCTAAAGATGAGAATAAGCAATTTAAGTTACACAAAGGAAAAATAAATCACGATTTATGAAATGATTAATTACGTATTCTCATCTTAAATCATGATTTAGTAAATCGTGATTAACTTAAATCATGATTTATCTTTTACTACGGTAGAATTGGCTCAATTTTATTTTATAAATTTGTTGTATCCCATTAATTTCCATTTATTTCTAAAGATTATCGTTCCAAAAATCAAAAATGGAGATCAATAATTTTTTCTTGCTTTTTAATATGTATTTGAACATTTCTAAAATTTCAAACAATTTTTTGGAAACAAAAGGGTCCCATTGGTCTTGCAAAAAAGAACCTTTTTAAAATTTTTTTTATCCAAATCCATAAAACATTTGTGTTGAAAAAATTGCAAAAAAAAAGAAATTTTTTGTGATTTTTTTTCAAAAGCCAACTTTGCAACTAGTGTCGTTGTTTTCCATTGATGCTATAAAATTGTTAAAATTACCATATTTTCTCTAAAAAGTCCCCCGGGGAGATATTTTTCAACCCCCCTCCGAGAGGGGGGATTTTAGAGGGGGGGCTTATATTTCAACCCAAAATTTTTTTGAGAAAATTTCGATTTTTTGGGGAAAAAATTCAAGAAATTTTCAATTTTTCTCTAAAAAATGGTACAAAACAGCATTTTTTCGCTTAAAAATAGAAAATTTCGTTAAAAACCCGAAAATTCACTATAAAAATTCATATTTTATGGAAAAATACACCCCAAGGGGGGGGGCTTTTAAAAGGGGGGGGGGAGTTTTTAGAGGAAATACGGTATTCAAATATTTTAAACTGGTCCAATTACAGTAGGTCAATAGGACCAAAATAGCTAAACGGTATATATAAGTAAATTTTATATATTGTATACAAGTACCGATATAGCGTGTTTTCGCAAATTTTTCCTCTTCGAGGGGGTTAAAAATTTCTTTCTGTAAAAAAATTAGAGAAAATACGCTATTTTCTACTGAGTGTTAAGAAAATTAGAATTTTCAGCTCCATTTCTGAGCTCCAAAATTTTCAACTCTGGCAAAAACAAATATCCGGGGTAAATTGAGTTTGTTTCGCCGCCTTATTCCCAGCTTCCCACCCCCCCCTAAAATTAACTGGGGTACCCGGGTAACTAGCTTGGAGGGCTGGAAGGAAGAGGCTTGTCTCTGAGGTAAAAGTTCATTAACAGGGGGGATTTTGATTTATTTTTGATTAACAGGGGGTGGGAATTTTAATTACCGTATTTCCTCTAATAGAAACACTCTCCAATTGAATCCCCTTCCAATAGAGCCCCCCTTCCTTAGGGGGTATTGAAAAAAATGACAAAATTGGACTACCTAATTCCCATCAATTTTCAGTGTTTCGATGAAAATTTTTGTAAAAATTGTCAAAATTCCCAAGAAAATCGCATATTTTTGATTAAAAAGTCCTATTTTTTGACCAAAAATACCTATTTTTCCCCTTTATTTCCGAAAATTTTTTACTGAAAAATAAAGCCTCCTTCCAATTAAACTCCCCCCTTCAATAGAGCCCCACCCCCTCCGGGGGTATTGAAAAATAGAACCCCCGGGGGTTCTATTAAAGGAAATACGGTAGTATCTGATTGTATTGGTGTTTAGGTGCGGGACCACGATTTCAACACGCTCAAGGTGGACGGCATCGAAAATTTGGGAGGCCGAGACTTTGACCATGCCCTGGTGGAGTTGGCCACCGAGCGAGTTCAGAAGGAGTGGCAACTGGACATTGGAGCACAACCGCCGGGGGTGAAGCAAAAGTTGTTGGCCAAGTGCCAACAGGTCAAGGAGTGCTTGACCTTCCACGAAAGTGCCAGGTTACACATTCGGCACTAGCCTTTTAAAAAAAATTCGAAAAAAAAATTCCGAAATTATTGACCTAAAAATTCCGAAATTATTGACCTTTATTGGTCTATGATAACTGGTAATTGAGTAGTTGGAATTGGAATATAGGTAGCTAAAATTTTAGAGTATTGGAAGCGAGTGGTGACCTTGACATTGGATCAAAGAAGTAGAAAATTTTCAACTCGGAATTAAATCCCCCAGAATTTTCCAGTTTTTTCCGAAGAATAAAGATCAGAGGTCAAAGGGATTTTCAATTTTTCCCAGAGATTTTTTAAGAGCTCAGCGCTTATCAGCAGAATTTTCAGTTTTTTCCCCAAATTTTTTTGATCAATTTCGGAAAAATTTCATGCTATTTTCTGGCATTTGTCATAATTACATGATTATTATTGAACAGTATTGACTTGGAGATCTTGTTTCCTGCAGAGTTGGAGGAAAGCACCAATCAGGTGATCTTATGAGATAATTAGCTATTATAATCATCAATATATAATACATTAATTATAATATAATTTTAAAGGGGGGGGGCTTATATTTCAACCCAAAAAATTTGGGGAAAATTTCGATTTTTATGAAAATATTTCAAAAAAAATATATTTTTGGAAATTTTTTTTAAGAAATTTGCAATTTTTTGCTGAAAATAGTACAAAAAATAGCAAATTACGTTTAAAAACACGAAAATTCATTATAAAAATGCATATTTTATAAAAAATACACCCCTAATAATCGATTTTTGGACCAAAAAATACACCAAAAAATCCCCCTTGAGAGGGGGGACTTTTGAGAAGAAATACGGTATATTATAATTGCTATATCAGCTGCTGGTGATCACTCGCGCTGAATTTGAGGCCAAATGCTTGCCGCTTGCGCAGCGATGCATGCAAAAAATTCGCAATGTTGTTGAGGCTGCCAATCTGCGGCACGGTCTGTTAATTTTTTGGTATACGGTACTTGCATTTTACCAGTCTACCGTACTCATTATTGTCCCAATTGTTTTTTCAATATTCCTAGGTACTGTATAGTGAAGTTATTGACCAATTTTTTTGAAATTCTCTATATTAAAAATCCATAACTCCAGAAAAATTAAATTTTCCTACTCTGAATCAGCTGGATCCAGGAAATCCAGGCCATATATCAAATCTGATAAAAATCTAATTATTATTAATCAAAATGATTAATGTAAAAAATAAGAATTTTTTTCTTTTTATTAGTGAAAAATAAATAAAATTTTGCAGAACTTAGAAAATTTTATATTTTTTAGAGCAAATTGATGAAATTTTGATGGTTGGAGGCTCGTCACGCATTCCGATGTTCCACCGGCTGTTGAAGGAGGAGTTTCCGGTGAAAAAGCTCAACTTTACCATGGACGTTGACAAAGCGGTAGCTTATGGCGCCACACTGAGGGCGGCACAGTTTTGTGAGCGTGTGAAGGTCTGTTTTTTTAAATAAAAATCGGTTTATGGGCCTAGATCTAAGCCTTGACCTTAGTACCTGGTCAATGCCTAGATCCATAAACCGAAAACTCATAAACCGAAAATTTTCATAAAATTTTTGAAGAAAATCACACAATTTTTATCCTTGATTAGTACCTGGCTTGATCAAGGCCTATTTCCTAAAAGTTCCTATTGACTTTGGTCAAGTCAAGACTAGGGTTAGAGTCCATTCCCGTTCCCCACCCACCCGAGTTTGTAGCCAAAATCCCCACTCGGTTTCCCCACCCGAAAAAATCTTGTCTTTTTTTTGGGAAAATACACCCCTAAGAGTCGCAAAATATTGAAACTTTTTTAAATTTTTTATGAAATTTTGTAAGAAAATCACTCAAATTTTATCCATAAAAGCCCATTTTTCCCGCCACAAATAGTATAGTTTTTCCGCCACAATCTTTTATTAATTTCATTGCAACAACTAATAATTAAATTATTAAATTATTATGAGTAAAATTTAAAAATCTGAAAAAACCGAAGATTACTCTTATTAGACACCCTTTGATTTACCTGCCTAATGGAAATTTTTTATGTTCACTTTTCGGAAACCCTAATCCTTTGCACTCCTTGTGCTTTACGCTTAAATGTAGGGTTGGACACCCCCCCCGGAAAATTTCGTTTTTTGCTGTCTCCAAAAAACGGGGAAAGGGGACGGGAAAATTTTTTACGGGGACGGGGGGGGGGAACGGTGCCCGAGTCGTTTTTCGGGGTAAAAACCCTACTCAACCCTACTTAAATGTGAAATTTGAAAATTAAATTCGATGTTCAGTATACACTACCGTGGCTGCAAATTAACGAGGCGACACCGCTTTCAATTGGTGTGCTCGGCTATGGGGACAAATTTGTGAAGCTAATTGAACGCAACACGCGCTACCCGGTGAAGAAGCGCCAAAAGTTTGTGAAGCAATGGGTGTGCGGCCCATACTCCCCGGAATACATTGTGAGTAAATTACATTGGGGACTCCGAAAACACGACTGGTTTTCAAAAACTAAGTTCAAGTCGGAAAAAATTCCAAAATTCCATTGGAGGTGGTGGGACGAATTCGTAGTCGGGTACGTGGTTCAAGCCAGTGGTGCGATTGGGTCGACCCAAGCCGGGCCGAGAATTTAGAGGGGAGATTAGATTGGGTACTCCGAAAACACGATCAGTGTTTTCGGAAACTAAGTTCAAGTCGGAAAAAATTTAAAATTACATTGGAAGGGTTGGGAGGAATTCAGAGTCAGGCACGTAGTCCAAGTCAAGAAGTGTGATCAGCAGGTCGACCTGGCCCGGGCCGAGCTAAAAATTTTGAGGGGAATCGGGCTGGGCCGAACGAAGGTCGATCCAAGGATCCAGGCCGGCTATAGGAGGAAAAGAGGAAAAAGGGAAGAAAAAAAGGAAGAACGGAAAAATAAAGACGAAAAGTATAAAGGGAATAGACTTGTAATTATATATTTTTCATTGGAAATTTTACCAGATTAAAAAATGGAAAAAATAATCGGGAAATTTTTGTCCAGAAATTTTAACAGATCTCGGCCGGACCCATCACAAAGCGGCCCGGGCTGGGTCGGGCCAAAAAAAATTTGGGGCAAAAAAATCGGGTCGATCTCAGCCCTGGGTCCAACTCTCTAAAATAAAAAAAGCGAATGTACTAAATACAATATACTTGGTAGCTTTTACAAACTAATGGAACTAATGGAACCGGTATTATACACAATATGATAGTAGTACATTATCCAAAAATGAATAATTTCAGATTGTGGAGGGCGAGCGCTTAGTGGGCATGGAAAATTTCAATATTCTTGGAGTACTTCGAGTGGAAAACTTGGCATCGGACATGTTCGGCACGTGCGAAACAGAGGTACAGTACCAGTTTGATAATGTACAGTATAGTAATATCCATAAGAGTAAAAAAGACGAGATAGTTAGACAAAGCTAAAGTTACTGTAATCCCAGTGCTCCCAGATGACTTAAAAGAAAAAAGGGTTTGGCTCTCCAAAAAAGGCTTTAAAAAAAAATTTGCCCAAAAAAGGCTTTTTAAAAGGCACCTATTTTGTCCATGCGGCGGTGCTGAAAGGTGACGCCGAAAAATTTAAAAAAAAGTTTTCAAAAAAAAGTTTTCAAAAGGCATGTCCATTTAAAAGGCAAAAAAAGGAAAATCATCAAACAAAGAAAAATCTTTTTAAAAAGGTAATCTGGGAGCCCTGTGTAATCCTAGTAGTCCTAATAAATAAATTTATTTATTAGAGTTATTGGTACCGAACCGAAAAATGAAGAAATTCAATTTCGGAATAACCAAAAAAAGTTCAGTTCCACTTTCAAATATTATGCCGGAACTGGCTCCTCCGACATTGAAATTCTCGGGCTACGGTTCTGGGCTCTGGCCTTTTCAAATTTCGGCTCCAGCTTTGGAGCCAGCACTGAAACAACAAATTATTTTCTTTTCGAAAAAACCTAACCAATACCATTTGTATCAAAAACTAACTAACCCAGAGTGGCCATCGAAAAAATTTTCAAATAAGGACACGCAAGGGAAAAAATAAGATTTTGAGGTAAAAATAAGGACACATTGCAAATCACTAAAAATGCAATGAAAAACCGGTTTATAAACAAAAATTTGCATCAATAGTTGTATTTTTCGACATCCATTATCTGTTTGAGCAATTTGAAGTGGAACTGGAAATCAGGCTTTTTACAGAAACAGAATTTTGGAAAAATGTAATCCGGCAGTGCCGATAGGCGCTGCCGGGAAATTTTTTGAAAAATTGTTCACATTTCATCAAGAAAATTAAAAAATTTCTATTGATAAAAAATTATTTTTGCTTAGGAAATTTAAATGTTTTTCAAAGAATTGTTTTTTTTAATCTACAAAAATTACTTAAAAATTGATAGGAGAAGTGGACGATGTTGCCGACATTGGGGAAAATTTTAAAGAATTTATTACCTTTGTTAAGAAATTTGCATTTTTAGAAGTAAAATCGTAAAACAATGCGGCGTGAAATTTTGGCATTTTGATAATGAAAACATGCAAAATTTTGGAGTAAATTTTTCAAATTTCTTAAAATTTTTTAAAAAAAAAGGACAAAATAAGGACGGAGGTCGAAAATAAGGACAAATCTTAGAAATAAGAACATTTCAAATTTCTAAGATCAGAACCCTCTAAATAAGGACAAATCTTAGAAATAAGGACAAATGGGCTCTCTGATTTAAATCATACCAAAAGGACCGATTTGACTTACAAAATATTTGAAAAACAAAGAAAAGTTTGAATGACAAAAATCGATGAATATGATAAATCAAATTAACATTCGTTGATCTTATTTCTTATTGATTGGTAATTTTTCAAAAACTTTTAATCCAGATTACCTATTAACACTCTTTTCACATAATTTTTATTATATAAATTAAACCCACAATTTTTCTGTATTCTATAGAAAGAAAATTTTTATAGTTTAACCAAAATTAATTTACAAATTGTTGACAAATTGTTTTTAAAGGTTTATCAAAAATTAATCAAATTTTAATGTGTCGAAATTACTGCTGTCGAATTTTCCACTGTCGAAAATTTTGAGGCCAGAAATTTCAACATTAAGGAAATTTCGACAGCCAGCGTAAATTTCGACAGTGTAATTTTCGAAAATTTAGATTCATTTTTTGGAACTTTTTTCATCATTTTTTAAATTTTATATTTTACCGTCAGAGAAACGGTAATGTATTACGAATTACGGTATGCACAGTCTTGGTCGCGATCTTGGTGAAATGGATGGCATTTTTGTTCTTGCTACAGGCTACAGCGTGTGGCTTTTTTCTCCGTTGTCACTTCATTTCAAAAGGGTCCCAATTTTGGGTTTGAACCTACTTACCTAAATGTAACAAGTGTCTCTTGTTCTAAAATATTCCGAGTTTCTTCAACCTCAACTACCTATTTTTTAACATTTATTTTTGTAAGATGCTTGCTTCGCGTTTAATTTAACTGAAATGTTTTTAGTTTCTTTAGAAAAGTACAACAATTTTTTATATGGGTCTTTAAAAAGCTTTCATTATAAAAAGATGCGCTTTTAGAGCAATTTGAGCAACAAAAAAAAAGAGAAAATAACAAAGCAAAAAATATAAAGAAAAACTACCTTTACGATTGGCCAAATCGAAAACTTTTTTTGAAAAGATAGCTGATTTTTAGGTTTAATTTTTGGCAAGTTTTTTTCCTTCAATTATTCAATTATTCATTCCAATTTCATCCCAAACAGTGTTATTGCTATTTGTCTGCAAATGTCGGGTAAATTGTTAGTTAAGGTAATACCTTAATTAATAAATTAACCAAAAAATAGACTAAAAGACAAAATTATATATTTTAAATAAAATTAATCAGAAAATTTTAGTACTAAAAAAGATATTATTATAAAGTTTTGCCAAAAATTAATCTCAAATTAAAAAAGTGAAAAAATGAACCGACTACATTTAAAATGATTTAAAATTTAAAATATAAACTCATAAAATAATTATTTACAACAACTATATCGTATGTTAAAAAACACTAACAAATAAAAAGGCTAAATGGATCACCCAAAATTAACACAATAAAAATCCAAATTTTTTGATTTTTTGCATTTTGCTTTGCTGAAATATTTTTAGCCATTTTATTTTTGTTTTTTATAAGCAGACTTTAAAATGAATTGAATAACAATGTGAAGTCTAGAATTATTACTTTTTATTATGCTTCAGAGCTACTTCATATTTTTTAAAATAAAAATCTTTCGAGATTATGATAACGGAGACGGCACGGTACACCCAGGGGTTGAACCGGGCAGGCTGGCCGGCCCTAGTCAAAATAAGGATAGGAAAAATTGAAAAAAATAAAAAGAAGAAAAAATGAAAGAAAAAAGAAAATGAATAAAAAAAGTAAAAAATTTCTGATTAGCCCAGTAAATTTTAGTTAATAATGTTTAATAATTTTATTGTTGAGGAAATAATCTGATGCGAGAATTGTTAAATCATAAACTCATAAACTATTTCAACTAAGAAGTAACCTATTACAATTGCATAAAAACAAAATGTCCAAAAAAAACAAAAA
>JAQIYK010000554.1:0-13502 GCA_034700465.1 Rotylenchus robustus
CCCTTGAAAATTTTATTTTTTAAAATTTTCATCAAAATTATTTTGAAAATTAATTAAACCCCTTTATGCATTTGTTTTTGTTTGATGTAGAAAAGTAATTTTTCGATGAGAATTTTGCTTTTTTCGGTGAAAAAATCCCCGGTTATTCCGAAATTTTCACCTCCTTTTTCCACTCGGCTTTAAAAACCGATGTTTTTTATATTATTCGACTAGATATTTGTCATTAATTAATTTACCTACTAGTAAGAACTTTAGCTTTTTTTTTGCTCCCTCTCCGAATTTTACCCCAGACAGGGGAATGCCTCGGGGATATTAAGTTTCAGCTCTGCTGGAAAAGATACCTCCCCTCCCCGAAATTTACCCTCAGAAAAAATAGTTTTTCTTTCTCCTACACCTGTCTCTTTCCCCCTAGGCTGGAAGGCTGGATCAATTAGAGCCCGCCGACCAGGGGGACAGGCGTACTTTTTTCTTGGCCACAATTTTGTTTTTCTGTTTCATTCAATCTTCTTTTTTGTCCGTCTTGGACCCGCCAAAAATTGGGGTGTGGGCCCTAAAGACCAATGTTGTCCATAAGGACCGCCACTGATCACTTTTTTGTTACTGGCCGAACAGGGAAGGAGGGATCACTTGAAGAATGAATGAATATTCGCTGCAATAAATCTTCTTAACACTTTTTACACCTCATACGGATCCCCCCATCTCCCCATTATTGCATTATTATCTAGGTACTCCCACTCCCAATTATTTTTGCTACATTCTCTACAAATTGGAAAAAGTGAAAATGGTCATCGTTGGTCAAAAAAAAGTGAAAAATCGCTAAAAAAGGACTAAATTTTATCAATTTAATTTTTTAATACATTTTTTATCAATCTCATAAAAACTATGGGAAAAAGTATATATAAAATAACTGCTGAAATCGACTTTTTACTTTAGTGTGAATTTTTCTTTGATCGCCGATGTTGAATATTCAAATTTTGGTCTTTTTAGGACTTCGTCCGATCAGGCTTTTTCGATCACACCACTACCTCATTCCTCATTGTTTTATCATCGCACACTTATTCTGTCGATTTTGGCATTGTATGCCGCCACAATTGTCTTCCAAAATGTCCTCCTCCGCCTCGACGCCCGGCTCGCCCATTTCGCTGTCCGCGTTGCCGCCAGGTGTTGCGACACCCCGGCGCGCGTCCGCCCTTACCGATTTGTTAACGGTGTTCAGGCCAGTGGCGTAGCAAGGAAAAAAATATTCGGAGGGCTTTTTTAGATCCGAAAAGGGAGTATTTTTTGGTTTGAAATTGGAATTTTACTTTTTGACTTTAAAGTATGAATTAAAGAGCACAAAAAGCGAGTTTGGATCAATTTTTGAAAAAGCCCAATTTTTGGAGAAAGTGGAAAAAACCTGGCTATGCCACTTGTTCAGGCGCAAGAGTACATATGCGCGCCCCCGGCGCTCCATCTATCACGCGGCAGCGCCCTCGTCGTCCGCTAGTCGACGAAGTGCGGTTGCGGCTGACAACGGCAAAGATGCTGAAATGAGCTTGTTCACGCGAAGAGATAGCCTCCAGTAAAATTGGACGGGGGGTAGTGAAACTAGCCTCTACATAAAATACAAATTAAAATATGGTCAAGGTCAACAAAACAGGAGAAATAACTTTAAAATTTTTGTAAAATTACAAAAAATATCCTCAAATTTATGAGGAAAAAATATAACACAAAATCAGAAATCAGGATTTTATTTCTGCTCAATCAAAGTTCAATATATTGGGGGTTGTAAGTGTGAAGTTAAAAAGACTAAAATTTTAATTATATTTTAATTTTAAAAATTGCAGTGAAGCCGACCGGGATAAGGATGATGAGGAAGAAGGGGACGCAGGGGCTGCCGGAAAACCACTGACCCGGCAACATTTGTTGAACAAAATCCGTGAAAAGAAGGAAGTGATAAACAAGTTGCGCTGCCAAGCATGGAACATGAACCGGAAACGTCGCACACTAAGGTCGAAATTTTATAAATGTAAATTTTCAAGATTTTAATGAAGATAATGTTTTTTTATATGTATATTAAAAATTATACATTTTTCTGGAATGAACATTGTAAATGGCTCGTATTGTTGTCAAAATTTAAAATTGGAAAAATATTATATTATATTTTCAACTACATACTATCCCGAAACTAACTTGTAAGCTAACTCCATAAATAGGAAAAAAATTAAAATAGTGAAAAATTTAAATCGAATTTGATCAATTTCCTGAAAGAAGATATTTAAAGTGAAAAATTGAATTTAAATTTTAAATTTTGCCAAATGTTTAATATACCAAAAATTTATGTATAGGCTCGCCCAAAAGTATTTGGAGCAAAACGAGTCCAAGGTGTCGCGCACACATTTGTATAAGGAGGAGTTGGTCAAGAGGTGGCGTTGGTTTCTCCGTTGGTTGAGCAACATTGGCATATATTTTGTTTGTTTTTATTAAAACCAAACTTTTTCAATTTATTTTATTTTTTGTAGGTCCCTTGGGAGTCGCGGATAAAGAGGATAGAAAGTGCGTAAAAATTTAAAGAAATATGTTCCTTAACTTTTTACAAATTTAGGCCAGTTTGGCTCCGTTGTCTCCAGCTACTTTACATTCCTCCGTTGGGTGATCTTCATCAACTTTATTATCACTGTATGGTTTAGGATAACTTGAACGTTTTTAACAATTTTACAATATACGAGTTAATAATAAAAACAAAATTAATTTTATGTTTCTTTGGAATTTTCTGAATAGTTAAATTTTCAGACTTTAATTTACCTTTATCTCACAGGCAATCCTTCTTACCCTTATTGTTGTGCCCGAATGTGTTGCAGACGCGACCGCGGATAGGGGTCGCCAGGTGCGGACGGCGAGCCGGAAGCGCATTCCGTCGGAAGATTTGTCGGATGCTGACAAGTGGGCGGTTGTCTGGCACTTCCATGTCGGGAATTTGTAGATATTTCTCAAGTGTAAATAATATTAAACACTTTTTAAGGGATATTTGCGTGTCTCGCCCCTCTTCTATGGCTTCTACTCCAACGACACGTACATTTCTGAGGAGATCAAATACCCTTTGCCGCTGGCCTATTTCCTTGCCGCAATTTTTGTCTTCTGCTTTAGTCTGTTCATCATTCTCAGGAGGTATTTTTCCTTTTGAAAGTTTTTGAAAAATTAAGTAAAAAATGTATTTTTTTCTCCCCTCGTTAACTGATTAGTACCATTTTCATGAATTCTAAGTATATGTTATTTGAATTTTTAAAATAAAAATAATTTTTTAAAGGATATCACTGAATGCTCGGCTAAGCAAATTGTCGGGAAGTAAGGCGGAACAGTATGTGTTTAATTGGAAGCTGTTCACTGGCTGGGATTATTCAATTGGAAATGCTGAAACTGCAACAAATACATGTAATTTGAAAATCACAATATTTATTTTAAAAATTAATTTATCCATTTTCTTTAGCAATGGCCGCTGTCATCAAGCTCAGGGTTTAAACACTTTTAAATTTAATAGTATTAAAATGCATATGGGCCAAAGCCATATTGAAATCCGAAGAATTTAAGCCAATTTTTGTCGATAAATTTGAATGAACAATTTTTTTGTTGAAGGCAGCTCGCAAATCATTTCCAAGAAATTTTATTTTTAATAACACGGCAGAAAAAATATAAAAAGAAGTTATGTAAACAAACTTTGATCATAATAATATTTCTTTTCTTTTAATCGACGAATTTATTAGTTTATTAGTTTTGAAAAATGCATTAAAATTCCATCAAATTTGAATTTTTCTAACAGGAATCTATTAACGAATGCCAAATTCACGCGCAACGCAAGTGTAAACCATCACTTTGGGCAATCAGATTGGTTTGTAAAAAAAAAGATTTTTTTAAACAATTAAAATTCAGGTCACAAATACCGTAATAATTGGGATGATTCTGTTGTCAATATTTGTTATACACACAGCAGTGCAATCGTCGGAGACGGTGGAAAAGACATCAGGCAACCAGGCAACGTACCCGCACCAGAAAAACCAGGTAGGGGTAGGGGGTAGGCACACATACGCAAAAAACGAGGTGGAAAAGGCCAAAAGGGACGGGTATGGGTCAAAATAACAATTAAAAACTGAATAATATAGCATGGCCGTCGTCGGGAAATTTTTTTGGAGGGGACCAAGGATCAACTGGAAAAAATCTGCGCATTGTAAAGCCGAATTTTGGGACTGTATATTTGTCTTTTCAGTATTCCACTAACCATTAAAAATTTGCCCCGACAAAATAATCTTAAAATAGGAAACGAAGCGAATGATTGTAAATATAATTTGAAATTTTAACAGTGAAAATGATGCGAACGAGAGAAAATAAAATGTAAAGAAACATAAGGAAACAATCGCTTCAAAAAGTATCTTAACGGATTTTTATTTTTTATATTTTTGATTTATTTTTTGCGCCGGTTTTACTTTCCTTTGTAAAACCTTAAACTATTTTCAAACTAATTTATTCAATTTTTGTTATTTTGTTTTTCAGGTCCCATTGTTGCTCTCCACAATCACGCACATATTTCCAATGATTTTTGACCTTATTGGACGGCTGGAAAAGTTAATGCAAAAAAATAAATTTTCTTATATATTTTTTTCTAGACACCATGCCAAACTTTCGCTTCGACTTCATTTAATCAGGTTAACAATTAGATTGTGGATGTTTCTTATTTGTCTCAAAAAATAAGCGATTTTGATGAACGAACAAAAATTCGATCGATCGAGACGTATCTCGAAATATTCAGTCCCAACCCCAAAAACTCCCAAAAATCAAAGCGATTGAAACCAAGAATACCTTGAAAACTCCAATAATTTAAAATATATCGACTGATTGTTAATCTTTGCAAATTCTGTCGCCAATTTTTTGTATTCATAATTTTTTGCAGAATCTCAGCTCTGTACGTGATCAACTACGCTACACTGATCTATTCGCTATTCGAAAAGCTGGAGAAGGACATTTCGCGGAGCACAATAGAGGACACGACCACCACAACTACCTTCTCGCCGCCACCTTTGCCGTTGTTCAACGGTGCTACCGCGGAACATTGGCGATGGTCGCCTACTGCCGCCACTACCAATCGAGCGCGAACAAAAACAACCCAACGCATGCGGCTTCAACAGCAAGTAAAGAGAAATATTTAACAGAATTTAAAATGGGCTATTTTCTCGAAATTTTTATGTCGAGAAAAGCAACTGTGATAAACTGTTTGGAGACTTTCATTTTTAACTCCCTTTTCGCTCTTTTTCCTCTCTGCCAAAATCTGATTTTAAAATCGAAATTTAAAAGATTTAATTTAACCTTTAATTTTTTGACTTCAAATTTTTTACAACATCCTTTATCTTTTGTAAAGCGGAAATTGGAAGAGATATTTTTCACAAATTCTATTTAAAAATGTGAGTTAAAAATTAACATCCTAGACCAAGCCTATCGCCTGGGGCACAGATGGGCAACCCCTCACCCAAAATTCGAAAAATTTTGCGTTACCCTTAAGGGGGACCCATTTTATTGCATTTTTGAAGGGAAATCGACTGGCGTCGACTTTTCGACTGGCGCTTTTTATTGCATTTTTGACTTAAAATTTCTGCGCCTCCCTCACCCCAATTGGGAGGGGTTTGGGGGGAGGTGCCCATCGGTGGCCTGGGGAATTGGCCTATTCCTGGGCAAAACCAATGTTAATATTTGATAGTCGCGACAACGAGATGATCCTACACCAGCTGTAGCTGAAAACCGACAACAACAGCAGCACCCATTTTTCAGTCGCAACTTCACAACACCTCGTCAATTACGCCAATTCTTTATGACAACGGCAACTGCGGCGACAACAACCGCCAAAACAACACCATTCAACAACAAAAACGGAAATGTGCAACAACAAAACCAAGAAATGAATGGGAAAAGAGTGAAACGGAATGATGCAGGAAAGCAGGAAGGTGTTGAACAGACCACGGGCAAAGTCACTGTTGATGGTTTGTTAAATTTTATTTTCTGAATTATATTTTGTATTTTTTTTTGTTTAACCAGAAATATAAAATTTCTTTAAAAATTTCGGTTTTTTAACATTTTTTGACTTTTGAGCTTCGGTGATAAAATTTAATTTGGAGACAAACGAATGGATTTGACATAAAAAGTTTTTTCAGGTTCCGCCTTCACGGTTCATGCCCAATTCGGCCCTGTCGGGGTCAACAACCCCACGGCACTGATGCGCAACACCACAATGTCCTTCTTGCTCAACGGCAGTCCACCGTACGAAGCACGGAGGGTTGGCCCAACGCCACTTCCTACATTCACTCCACCACCATTACCACCCACACCTCGACTCCCAACCTACACTGGACTAGTAAAATTTAAATTTCTTTAAAATTTCAAATAATGGCGAAAAATTTTCTGTTTTATGTTAAATATAATAAATATATAATGGTTTGTTATTTAAAAATACATCAAAAATATTGATGTGAAAATTGGAACTATCTCGTATACCTCGAAAGGAAAAATAAACTCAACTCTAACTTTAACAACTAGAAATACAACTTTTTGGATTTTAAAGCTCTATAATGGCTTTTGGTTTAACCCTTTAAATGAAAAAATGTTAAAAATATTTCGTAGAACTACGGGCCGGATTGGACAGAGATTGAGCGCGAGCGGGAGAGATCACGTGCGCGCAAACGGCCCACGCCGGCACCCACACCGCCGAGCATCACCGTGGCGAGGGTGGCGGATGGGTTGCCGATGAGTTGGCCTACCGAAGAAGCGCCGCCAACAACGACGGTATATTACAACTTGCGTAACTCATTAGCATATTCTAATAAACATTAAACATTTTGGACAAAATTATTACCATATATGGAATTGCACAACTTCAAAGGGTGTAGCTAAAAACCCTATAAATTTTCTAATGATTTTTATAAATAATTTGATATGAATTCTTAGCAAATTTCAGGAGGAGCCCGAAGCAATTACTTTTCCACCTATGACATTCCCACCACTCCCTCCAGTATATCAGCCACCAGAGTCAACCGACGATTGGCCTAGTGAGATTATAATTAGATTTTTCAATTTTTGTTTTAAATTAGATTTTTCAATTTTTTAAATATAGGCACACCGCCAGTAACTCCAGCAACAACAAGTTCGAGCAGTACAACTATCACCAGCACAACAACAACAATGACAACGATAACAACTACGATGAAGTCAACGGGAGAAGATGATGAGGATGAAGAGAGGGAGGAGGAAACACGGATCTGCTGGGAAACAATGATCGGACAAGAGATTGTCAAGCTGGTCACAATGGTTGGTCTGATTTAGAATAAACGGAAAATAAAGGGTTTAAAATTTAAAAAATTACATTTCAGAAAATTTGATTTGTATTATTTTGTTTAAAATAAATATGCCATATTTGGAAGAATTTATTTATTTTCCTTTCGCAATTTTCAATGTTTATTTTCTGATTTGATCAATTTTTGTTGGGATTAGAATTTTTACTTTGTTCATTCTAATAAATAAAAAATTAAACAAATAAATACATTTTTACGCTTGAACTGTAAAATTTTCTTGGTTTCTCCCCAGGACCTGTACATCACGATCATCTCAATTTTTGTCATTGATTTTATGCGCGGCCTGTGGATCCGGTACTGCTCCACCTGGTGGTGTTGGGACATCGAGACAACATTTGTTCGTTGGAAAATCCGTCCAATAAATTTCCAAAAATTTAGCCCGAATATGGCGAATTCAAAGTGGCAGAAAATGTGTTGCATATTTGCAACAATCAAGGCAAATTTTTACGACAAAATTTAAAATAAAATGGGTATCAAAAAATTTAAGGCATGGTCTGGCTAGGCCTGTTTTTTGCTCCACTTCTGCCGGCGATCAATAACATCAAGCTGATCATCATCATGTACATTCGAGGATGGGCCTGCGTGACGTGCAATGTGCCGGCACGAGAGATTTTTCGGGCCTCAAGGTGCATTCCGGAATTTTAGGAAATTAATTTTTTATCATTTTTCAAAATTCCCGAAAATTTAAAAATTTTATTTTATTCAATTTTTAGTCGAAAAAAAATGGAATCAATTAATAAAGATATTCCTGTGATCCCAAGCTGGAAAGGTCTAGAATATATATCTCTCGGATACCTCATCATTTTAAAAGCACCGAGGTCGGATCACGACTCTCATCAGTGATAGAGGAATTTTTAAAGATGTCACTGATAGAGGATCCTCTAATCCAGCCTGGCTCTCTTTGGCGGATGACCATTTGTCAACCCCTTGGCAAGGGGCTATTTTTCGGCGAAAACAGCGGATCATCAAATCACTTTTAATCCCTCGCTTAATCCCAATGTCATCTGGAAAATGGGGAGGAGAGAGGAAATTCACTGGGGGGATCCGCTGGAGAAGGGTGGGACACAGTTGGTCATCATTCATCAAATGGTCAAACTCGAGCTCGATAAGCTCAAGCTGATCATTTGAGCTTGAGAAAACAAATGCCTCTGGCAAGTTTCCATTCTTTCTTCATTAGTCCTAGCACAAAGGGGCAAAAGTTTGATTGAAATGTATTGAAAAGCCTTTCCTTCCATCAAGTTTTGCCCCGTTAACGCATTTTAAGAAAATTTGGGCAAAAAATAAAAAATGCGACTTTTTCTTCATCTCCAGCTCCATTTTCTCAGGTTTTTCATTTTATGACAAAAAATTTAGCAATTGTATTTTTTCGTTTTCAGATCCTCCAATTTCTTTCTGGCCATTCTGCTGTCTGCCCTGCTGCTGTGCACTGTTCCAGTTGGTTACGTGATCACCTCAAAACGTCCATCTACACTCTGTGGCCCTTTTGCGTATGGTTTTTTTTCTTTAGTTTTGAAACGATTTTGAAGAATAAAAAAGCTTTCGTTCTGAATTTTTTAAATTGATTTTTTTGCAGTGGACGAGCCCAATTCTACGATGTTGTCACAGAATTGATTGAAGGCCACGTGCCTAAGAAGGCGCTCCGATGGCTTAAATATGTTGCTTCACCGGGCGTCATCATCCCGATTATACTAGTTAGTATTTGGACTTTTAACCAAAATAATTTCAAAAAAAAACTCATAAAGTCGCGTTTTTTGAAACCATTCATTGTTGTTTTTGTTCCGAAAGATTCAAACTACATTAAATGGATTTTTAGCGAAAAACTGACAGTTTTATCTCTTCAAAAATTAGGCTCATTTTTAAATGAAATGATTTAGTTCAAAGATCTTAAAATTTAAGCTGCTCATCCTTTTCATCTTTTTCCTTGTGTCGCTGGTACGTGGCCTTCGGACGGCAAACACGGACCTCCAAAAACAACTTATCCATGTGGGCAAAAATTGTATTATGAAATTGCCATTTTTAATGATAATACATAAAACATAACAAAAATTATATGTTTCAGTTTTCATAAAATAATGCGAAATAAATTCAAAAAATAACTGATAATCTATATTAACTCAATTTTTGTTGGTTGTGTTATAAATGAAAAGCTACAACTACAATCGTAGAATTTGCTGAAATTAATTTTTAGAAATTCACATTTTTCCACCATAGGAACGAACGGAGGAGAAGCGCAAAATATTTGAATTGGCGGGTGGCGGAAATCGCAAGAAGGGTTCTGGACAACAGCAAAAGCTGCAACAACAACAACAACAGAAGGCCGGTTCCATCGCCGGCGGAGGCAGAAAGTTTGAGCCCGGCCAGCACTTGCCGGAGGTGGAACGCAAGCGGCGCGAGCCATGGCGCCTCTTCAACAATGTCAATGTGAGAGGGGTTTTGAACAAATTTGTTTCGAATTCAATATGATTGATGAAAGATCTCACATTACTTTGATCGGAATCGGAATCCGCCAAAGCTAACAACAAACAATAAGAATATGAAAAACTTAAAATATGAATTGATAAGGTATTTACAACAACAAAAAATTTGGACGTGAAATTGTTTTAATTTGGTATTTTCGATCTTACAGTTCGCAAAACACATATATTTTAAATCGATACTGACCTTTTTTAAATCAAATAGTGTTTTGTTATATTTCAAAATTTCGATGGTGTTTTGTGTTTTATTTCTAAAAATGAAGAATGAAGTCAATAATTTTAAAAAGTAACAGCATCTATTCGCCCTCTATTAAGAATCGTAATTTTTTGTTATATTTCGGATTTTTTTTACAAACACGCAAAAAGAAGTATATTCCATTTTAAAAAAAATATTTTTACATTTTTAGCACAAAGCCGCAGATGCACCGTCCTCACTGTGTCCTTCTGATGAGCCGCCTAGCTCGTTGATGAACTCGCCCATCACCGAGGGAGAGCCGTACAACACCCAACATTCCCAAACAGGAGCAGGACGATATCAACAAGCAACTCCAGCTCCTATTGATAGGTCTCCACCTTCCAATAAAGTGGGAGCAGCAGGACCAGCAATTGATGGCGGCAACTTTAGGCCATCTCTCGAGTGAGACCCTCGAGTCTCGGCTCAAGCAAAATTTTCAAATAAATTTTTTTCAATTTTTCTTTTATAAACATGCAATAACAACAAAATGTTGTAAAATCAGAATGTAATAAAAAATTGTTTCAAAATCCAAATTTAAATTGCAAAAAAGTAACCTTTTTGATCAATGTTTTAGCTCATTGGAAGAGGCCGAAAGTGGACAAACACAAGAAGCGGAACCTGAATCTGGCGACTGGATGGGCGCTGCGGACCGACCACCGCATAGGCTTGCAAGTCAGGAAAGCACTCCGGAGGAAGTTAGGTAGAGTTTTATTGAACATTTTGCTAAACCTAAACTTTTGCTCTATGCTCTTTGCTAACCCCTTGATATGATGTGCTGAAATAAAAAATTATAAATGCTTGAATTTTTTAACTCAATTCAAAAATTTGGACTTGCTGTTTAACTAACGCATAACAATAGAACACTGGTTGCCCCCTATCAACACCTGTTATTGGCATCAACCACCACTACATCGGCGGAAGCAGCGCCCTCGACGGCAAACAGTACATCGGCGGTTTCATTGGCTGCCTTTCCGCGCGATTGGGGCAGAGGTGCCGGCGCCATCTCGTTAGGCGTGTTGTTTGGCACCAATTGCACCTCGTTGAGCAGTGCTCGTTCCACGAACTCCTTGATCCCGACGATGGGTTCATCAACAGCCAATGTGAATGATGAAAAATCGGAATATGAGGAGCTGGGCTCCCCAAAATACATCGATGCATCTGCTCGGACGGCGACATCTTCAACATCAGTAAGGACTGGACCGGCACCGCCTGAAGAACAACCACTTTCCAACAACAGGGTGAGCATATTGTTCATGATAGGTTTAAGGTCTTTGCAAAATACATAAAACAGCTGCTTGCATGGGACACGTGATTTGGGAAAAAACCTCCTCCTAATGCCAAAATTCCTATTTGAATGTTATTCGATAAAAATAAACATTAATATTTAAACAATTAAATGGCAATTTTTGGAATAAATGCCAAAAATGCCAGCGCAGCAAAGGAATTAATCATTTTTTCGAATTTTTTTTATTGTCCTCAACAATTTTCAAAATTTAGTTGACTCCGCGCCCAAGGCCATCAGGATTCACGCCATCGAATCAGCCAACTCCACGGCGCAGTTTCTCCAAGATATACCGACTGGATGGCCCGTTGGCTCCACTCAGCCGGCCACTGATCCAATCGCCACGGTTGATGTGTGTGTGTTTTACTAACCTCAAATATTTTGAAGTTTCATTTTTAACATCAATTTGATTCAAATTTATAAAATTTTTAATATATTTTTTCAGATCAAGTCATATGTCGGCACATCATCCTCCTCCAGCCTCAATGTCCCGCTCGGACGTTTATCCAGCGGGGATGGTGACAGCGCCAGGCGTTCCATCCGTGGAGGCGCCCCATCGGATCTCGTTATATGCCAGGTATTCAGGATAAAAAAATAGAAAATTAAAGTTTTTTTTTCAAACGGCTGATGTATCGAAGAATACTAGATAACCTAATTAAATATGTATTCAGCCAGCCCTTTTTAAAACTATTTTATTCTACCCCAAAACAAAATTTGCAATCCTTCAATAAAAATCAGCACTTTTTTAAATTTAATATACTTTTATGGTATTTATCGTATGTTACACTTTTACAATAGGGAGCCACGCCGGATTGGACTGCCACCACCGGCGCCTGCTGCGACAGCACAACCTCCACGCCAATCCATCTCGCCCAACAACAAACGTCAACAACAACAACTGCACAGACAACCCTCACTTCCGTCAACGACGAGTGCAAAAATGTGAGAAAATTTAAAATTGAATTTAAACTGATTGATTTTTGCCATCTTTTTTATATGTAAAAATATGTAAATTAGGAAAAATTCATAATTTTAAGGATAAATTTAAAAATTTAGCTCATAAAACATTTACGATCCTTGTAGAATTTAAAGTTTCTTTGAAATTTAAAAATTCCCACTTTTTAGTCCTCAATTGGCAAAGACGACGGGCCAATTTGTGCCGTGGCCATCGCCCGTAGAAATTCGGCGTCAACTTCGACCTACTTCGCGCAGCAGAGAAAGAGGCCCCAGTAGCAGCACGATGTCTACGGTCGGCTTAGCACCGCCGCCACGTGCTCGTTCTCCGCCAAAAATGATCAAATCAGTGCATTCGGTAAAAGCGGTTTTTGAATTTAAAAAAGGTCCGAAAATTTACTTTTTTGTTTTGCTTGTGGGAAGGATGTGGAACAGCATTCCCTCCCCCTCCCCAAATAGAATCTACCTAGGTAATTCCAGCGGAAATCATAAATATATCTCCTTAGTGTTTTATTCCCGATTTCTTCGGTTTAAAACTAAATAGGGATTTTGATTAAAAAAAAATTGCAAAGAAAATTAAATAAACATTCAATCCAATAATTCCAGTCCGAGCTTGCTGGAGGATCGCCACCACCAGAACAACATCCACGGCGATTTCGCATTTCCGTGTCTCCGACGCGCAAATTGGAGCCATCCATCGAGCCCGAACCTGGCGGTGGTGTTGCACACGCATCAACAGCAGCCACTCCGCGCCGTTACGTGATTAAACAACAGGTAGGAATAAATTCTCATAAAGTTGGTTTCCTTAACTACATAAATTTTGTTGAAATTCAAAACATTTTGGGGCCTGTCAATTCCATTGCTATTCCATTCTTCCCCCATTCCCCACCTCTAGGTGTTCACCGGCTCCACCTCTACCTTCGGAGGTTCCAGCGCCTCGGGGCTTGCTGCTGGCAGTCATTCATCTACGCCGGCGTCGAGACGTTCGGCGCCAAACCATCAACAACAGCAGCAGCAGCAGCAATTGGCGCCACGTGCAGTGTTCGGCGACGACGGTAATATCGAACCACTTACTACTACTACATGTGGCTCACCGACATTTGCGCACCCGACATTTGCGCACCGATGATCATAACTCCGTTCAGAAGAAAGTTAGAGAAGTGAGCTTGTTGTCAAAAAATTAAGCAAAA
>JAQIYK010000555.1:0-13501 GCA_034700465.1 Rotylenchus robustus
CCTTCCTATGTTATTTCCCTTCCTCACAAATGTATTTCTCTGTCCCAATTTATCACATACATTTTGTGTTCTCCCCCCTCTCTTCCAATTCTCCTTTGGACTACTTTGTGCTTTTTGCCTTACCCAGCCTTCCTCTTTGGGAATTTTTATGTGTAAAAATTCACATATTCATACCCCATTTTTACCTATGTTTTTGTCCCCCAACAACATCCCATCCTCAGTCTTTGACTGCCCCGTACTTTTTCCCCATCGAAATTGTGCAATTTCCCCATCGCAAAAATAAATATTTTCTGAATATTTCTTGCTCATCAAAAAAGTGTTCGGCCGGAGTTTGCAACTTGAGCGCAAACTCTGAAGCTCCTGTTCAAACCGTACATCCAGGGACGGTTTCGTACAGTGCGTGGCGACCCAACTGCTGACCAGAGGAGCTCAGCAGTGCGGCAACAGCAGAACAAAGGCGACCAGTGCTCATCGAGGCGTTGAAGCAGCTTCAGCACAGGACCTGTTGACCAAGGAGTTCAGCAGCGCCAACAGAAGAAAGGTAGGCCTTTTTTTAGAAAAAAGGCCCACAATTTCAAGGGTGCAAAAAAAAAAACCAAAAAAAAACAGGGAGGGTCCCGTTTTTCCTGGTTTGCTGTAGTGCATCTCTGAGCTTGCTCAAAGAGTTGCACGGTGCTACGAGATTTTTCTCAAAGTGCCTTTTCATCCACACCAATTTTTGGGGATTGAAAAGGCCAAAAAGGGTTCCCTAAACCAAACAAAGAGTTGGACAGATGGCAGCACCAGTTGAACAACGCATCAAACTGGCGCTGAGCGTGATTTCACGCTTGGCTAGAACTGATCCAGATTATTATGTCGTCGCCATTGATGACACAGCTCCGACAGACGAGAATTTTCTCGCTCTGGAGGACAAACAGGAAGAGCTCAACGATCTTTTGGAAGAGCTGACCGCAGCCAGAGACGAAATTCGCTCTGGCCTCACTGATTTGGGCGATGTGATGCGGCGGATGGGCGTGCAAGAACGGCCAGTGGCCGAAGATCGCTTTGACCAATTCCAAACTGCAAATCGGATCCAATTGCAGTGTGAAAATGCAGACACACTCATCGGGGCTCTCCGCGGCAACAAACAGCAACTCAACAGACAGTTGAGATCGGTGAAAATGAAGAAGGACAAGGCTCAGCAACATCGCCAAGAAGAGGCCAGAATTGAGCTTCAAAAGCTCACTCTTCCAAAATTTTCTGGAGGAGAGGCCTGGGCAGATTGGTGGGTACTGTACAATCGTTCAGTACACACCAATGACCGCAAGTTGCCGGATAATGAGCACAAATTCCTTTATCTCAAATCTCTGCTGACTGGACAAGCAGCTGATCTCATTGCAGGCTTTGCTCCTGCAGAATACCAAGAGGCAATATCTCTTTTGAGAGATGCCTTTGGTAACGATGAAACGCGCATCCGCAACCTGTTTCAGCAACTAGACGACCTTCCAAATTGCAACACGCTGGAGGAGTTGCGGAAGTTCCACCTTACTTTGGAGCGTGTTTGCCGCCAGCTTACAGCTCTAGGCGAGGACATCGAGGGCAAAAAGGTTTACCTTCCGCTCGAGGGCAAACTGACTCGCAACATGCTCCGCGATCTCCGAGCCAAGAAAAAAAACACAGCTGTGCCATGGAGCACAACACAGTTCCGAGAAGAATTCAAAGCTCTGCTCGAAGAAGAGCTAGAGATCTCGGAGGTGCTTAAAAAGCACAAACCAGCGGAAAAGAAAAAGGAACCGCCTAAAAAAGGCGCGACTTCTTCGGGTCCCACTGTTTCTTGCGGAACAGTTGAGGACAAAAAGGGCAAGGGTTCGCAACAGCACCCGCAACTCCAACATTCAAAGGAGCAACAGCCCAAGGCAAAACGGATTCCGCCACATGCCTGCTTCTTTTGCGGAGAACAACATTGGGCCAACGAGTGCCTCAAGTACAAAACCGTTGCTGAGCGAGAAAAAAGACTCGCACAAGTCGGCCGATGCATTCGATGCCTCCGGGAAGGGCACGCGGCAACAGAATGTCAACGTCCTTCCGGATGCTACAAGTGCAAGGGACAGCATCCTCTTGCTCTCTGTCCAAATATATCTGGACAAAGCTTCAACACTGGCAAATTTGCCAAAAAGAGCCCAGCTTCTGGCTCAAATTCTAATCCCGTTCAAAAGCAGCGTACTGAGGAAAAATCAACGGAACAATGTTGACAATGGCATCAGCACCCAGTTTCCGCTATGTACTGCTTCGCTGCTGCGATGCCATTGTTTCAAATCCAAATAATCCAAAACTCCGCACTTCCGTTGCGATTTTTATCGACACCGGAAGCCAGGTTACCCTGGTGTCGGAGAAGATTGCCAAGGCACTCAAACTGGACAAAGAAGGTGCCGGAGAATTCGGCATTCGCGGAGTCGGAACTGAAGTGACTACCTGCGACTCCGGCATTGTTCGCCTCACGGTCGAATCAGCGACTGAGGAGCTCGAACTTCAAGCCAACTGCTTGCCAGCAAATCATCTCCCGAAGATGATCATGGTGCCGATCACGGACAACGAAGTGCCGGAAATGGAAAGCAATCCATTGGCACTTGGCCAACGCTTTCAGTCACCGGATATTGTTATCGGAGCACAGTACACCAACCAACTGGACATTCAACGCATTCGCCAATTGCCCAGCGGCTTCTGGCTAGCTAGCTCAAAGCTTGGCCCGCTCATCGATGGAGAAGGGATGTTAGCCAACATGATGGCATGTGTTGTCAGCAATCCACGATTGAGCATGACACTCGTTGAAGGGCTAGACCAGCCAGACTTCTACGAAAAAGTGGACCGATTTTGCCGCTCTGAGGCACTCTTCACTGAAGAAGAAGATAAATCGGCTCCGGAAGTGGACAAACAAGTTCACGAGGAGTTCCGCAATTCTCTCAAATTCAACGAAAAGGAGGGCCGATACGAGATCAAGCTCCCCTTCAAGAAGGAAGAACTGAAGAAGCTGCCTAGCAATTATGTTCTAGCCAAAGGCCGAATGATGTCCACCCTCAAAAGATTGAGGGAAGGTGACCCAATCATGTTGGAGAAATATCACCAAAAGATACTCCAACAGGGCAAAGACAAAGTTGCCGAATTTGCTCCACGCCATCCACAAGGGACAGTGCACTATCTTCCACATCATTATGTCTGGAACGAAGACAAACAAAAGTTACGGATCGTGTTTGGTGGCAATGCCCGCTGTGGCAAAAATATTGCCCTTAACGATGCCATACACACTGGTCCACCTCTGCACAAAAAAATCGCTGGAATTCAAATGCGATTTCGTCTTCTGGAGATTGCCATTGTGGCGGATCTGGAAGGAGCCTTCCATCAGTGCCAAATCAGGCCAGAGCACCGCGATGTGACGCGCTTTTTATGGCCTGAGGACCCGTACAAATTGGACTCGCCGATAAATGTTTGGCGTTTTGTACGCCTCCCATTTGGTCTTAATTGCAGTCCATTTGCGTTAGCCGCAACACTGCTGGAACATTTGGAG
Organism: Rotylenchus robustus; assembly: GCA_034700465.1. NCBI lineage: Eukaryota > Metazoa > Nematoda > Chromadorea > Rhabditida > Hoplolaimidae > Rotylenchus > Rotylenchus robustus. The sequence goes on from JAQIYK010000555.1 coordinate 3,542, forward strand.
CAATACACTGATAACGAAGTTGCCGACCAAATCAAGCGGAATTTGTACGTGGACAATGTCCTGCTGGCCAGTTCTCGTGTCGAAGACACATTGCCAACATGCTTAGAAGCGAAGCGGATCTTCGCCGAAGGCGGCTTCAACCTCCGCGAATTCGCCTCAAATGATACTTGGGCAATGGCACAACTGCCGGAAGCAGATCGACTCACGGGCCTCAAATCGGGCGAAATTGTCAAATTTCTTGGCATCGCCTGGGATACTTTTCGCGACTGGCTCATGTTCAAACTGCCGGAACCGCTTCCAGCAGAGGAGCAGCTCACACGGCGCAAAATTCTGGCGGTGATCGCCACTCCTTTCGATCCGTGCGGCATAATTTCGCCCACTCTGCTCGAAGCAAAAATCTTTCTTCAGCGCCTCTGGGGGAAGAGCCAGCCGGATGGACAGAAGGGCCGTTCAGCTTCACGGTGGGATGAACCGCTGAATGAAGAAGAAGCTCAAGAATGGGGGAAGATTACATCCGGCTGGAAAAAAGGATCGACGATGATCCTGTCCCGGCGCCTGTTTACAGGCCCACGGGACAAAAAGCAATTTGAACTGCATGTATTTGCTGATGCCAGCAATAAGGGGCTTGGTGTGGCGATTTTTCTCCGCACCACCTCGCTGAAGCGAACAGAAGTGCGATTGGTCTTCGCGCGAAGCAAGTTGATTCCAAAACAACCCAAACACAAAACAGTTCCGCGGATGGAGCTGCAGGCAGCTTTTGTTGCCGTGCAAATTGCCGACCAGGTTGCCGTCGAGTTGGATATCGCATACGAGCGAAAACAACTTTGGACTGACAGCGAGAATCTACTCAAATGGCTCTGCAATGGTGAGAAGCAAAAGGATCGCTTCCTCAGCCGAAGATTGGAGGCAATCTCGCACTGGCCAGTGCGACATGTCAGTACCAAGGAAAATCCGGCGGACATCGCTTCAAGAGGCGAAAGTTGGGAAAAGCTCAAAGATACTCAGTGCTGGTTTTCCGGCCCGGATTGGCTTTGCCAACACCCATCAAATTGGCCAATTTCCTCGGAGTTTGAGTACACTCCTGGCACAAACAGCAGAGAAGATCGGCCACTTTTCTCAATCAGTGCCGCCGAAATTCAATCGATTCCGCCAATTCAGCCTCAAATGTTGTTCACGGCAAAGAGATTGTCGACCAGCTCCTTCAGAATGCCGGATCAATTCTATTGGAAAACATCCTGGCGGAAGCTGAAGGGGACAGCGGCTTTTGTCGCTCGGTTCCTCAAGCTGAAGGTCTTTTCTAAGACCACAAATACAAATTACTTTGTTGCCGAAATCAACAAATGGGCCAAAAAGGGAGGTCCTTTGGATGCGGATGAATTAAAGCTGGGTGAGCGGATGATAATCCGCGAAAATCAAAACAAATTTCCGGCGGAAGCGCATTTAAAAGCAAGCTTAGGCGGATTTTTCTCCGACGAATTTGGCATTTTAAAGCTTATTGGTCGACTCGAGCACAGTGAGACGCCGGACGAGTTCAAATGGCCGATATACATTCCAAGCAATTCGGATATTGCGCGCCTAATTGTAGAAGATGCCCACTTTGAAACTGGCCATCGAGGCCAGGCGACAATAATCACAAAAGTTCGGGAACAATACTGGATCCCGCAGATTCGCCGGCTGGAGAAAATGGCGAAGCGGCGATGGCAGTGCCGTCCGTTTAAGGCCAAGCCGTTTTCGGCACTGCCTGAACCGCTGTAGTGTTTTGATTCACCAAAAAACACCAAGAAAAGACCTTTTGACCAAAATACCAAAGGGCAGATATTTTGCTTTATTCTTTCACTTCACTTCAAAATATGCTGGGGCAAAGGATAGGTGGGTGTGCATTTGGCGGATGTGTATCCTCTGCTGTCTCGAGCGGAAATAAGTGATGGACGGATCGGGTTGTAATATTCCCCGTTGTGAATTTGACTTCGGCAGTATTGGGGAGGTTGGCTTCAGTGTAGGAAATTTTACGAATAATGGCCAAAGACCAAAGTGAACGGGGAAGTGAGTCATTATGGACAAGTACCAGTTCGCCAATTCGTGGCCAACGGGAATTTTGGGTGGACAATTTTTGAAAGCGTTCACGGAGGGACAGCAAATAATGGTGGCGCCAACTTACCCAAAAGGTTTGTGTGGTTTGGGTAAGGGAATCCCACAGATGGGACAAAGATGTTTGATTACTGGGAGGGAGGAAGGATGGGTCATTGGGGTCGAGTTCCTCTTCCATTGCTGAGAAGGGAAATTGAGCAGTATATCCCATTGGTCGTAAAAAATCGATGGGACGGAGGGGACGAGTGTCAGATGGGTTAGATGAATCGAATGAAATTGGACGGGAGTTAACAATGGATTCTATTTCAGAGAGGATGGTAAGAATTGGGTCAAAAGTGAGGGAGCGGGGGAATGCGCCTTTTGTTAGGGAACGGCGGAGATGGAATTTGATCAGTACAATCATCCTTTCATAGTGTCCGGACTTCCATGCAGCTACTGGAGTGCGAAAGTGCCAAATAATGCTGGCTTTTTCTTGTACCATTTTTTGGATCAAGATTAATGTAGGGGCATTATCACAAAAAATAGATGAAGGGGTGCCAAATTTAGCGGAAAATCGCCGGAAGGCGAACATGAATGTGGGGGCGGATTGATCCGGTACGAGATCGAGGGATATGCCTCGAGTTGTTAGACATACCCACAAAACAATCCAATATTTGGTGGTGGTAGGGCGGGCATTTTTACGTGGTTTTGTTTCTGATTTTTCCATTTTTACATGCAAGGGACCACAAAAATCTAGGCCCACTGATGAAAAAGGAGGGGAAGTCGTACTCGGGGAGCGGGTAAGGGAGGGAGGGCGGGAAGATCAAAGGGCCGAGCGGAAAAACGCCGGCAGGGAAGGCAGCACTTGGTGATGCAATGTTCCACTATTTTCCTGCCTTTTGGAATCCAAAATTGGCGCCGTATTATTGAAAGTGTTAAGAGGGGACTAGCATGGTGGTTTATGAGATGGGTCTCATAAATGACTAAAGTGGTCAAAAATGAACGAGGGGGTAAATAAATGGGTTCAATAGTACAAGGAGGGAGTTGGCTTTTGCTAAGTCGGCCTTTTGAACGGAGGAGACCGTCAAAATCTAGGAACAGGCCTAGGGCTTCATTATCCCTATCGGGAGGGGGGAAGAAAGACTGTTCCTGTTTCAAAATGAATGTAAATGCGTTGCGCACTTCTTTGAGTGAGGGAATTATACTGGGGAAGTGTAAAAGGGTTTGAATATTTAGCGAATGTTTGTACCGGAGCAAAAATCGGTTAAAATAAGCGATTGATCGGAGGAGTTTGGGGAGGCGTGAAAATCGAGTGGGGTCAAAAAGTTGTATGGGGTTAGATTGTACAGTGTGAAATGTGAAAATTGGTTTATCGGTGGGTGTTGGGAGGATTTTGAATTCATTGGACGAGAAATTTTTGATTTCGGCATTAGGTTTTGGCCAAAATTCTGGGGGCATGTGGAGCCAAGTTGGGCCAGCCCACCAAATTTTGGAGGATTGGAGTTCCGAGGCAGATGAGACTCCACGGGAACCAATATCTGCAGGGTTTTCTGCTCCTGGCAAGTGGCGAACTATTAAGTTTGGGATGTTTCGGATGGTATTTACGCGATTGTTTACAAAAATTTCGCGTGTAGGAGTTGTTGAGTTCAACCAACCAATAACAGCAGATGAATCACACCATAAATTTAAAGAGGTGTCAATAGACAATTGAGACAAATGGGAATAGACAAATTTTAGTGCTATAGAACCCATTTGGGCTGCAATTAATTCTAAACGGGGGATGGCAAGACGGGCATTCTTGCTATTGGGTACGGGCTTTACTTTGCATTTGCTAAACATTAGGAATGCATCAGAGGAAAGGGATGTAAGGTGGGAAATGCGCAAATAGATTACTGCGCACATTGCTTTGATAGATGCATCAGAAAAGCAGTGTAATTGGTAGGTACGGTCGGAAGTGGGGAGTATGGATGGGTATCGGGGGATTGAAATTGTGGTAGGAGAAGTCCATTTTTTTATTATCTTTGACCAATCTTCAGAATGAGTAGGAGAAAGAGGATCGGTCCAATTATAATTTTCTTGCCACAAGGACTGGTTCAAAATTTTGATTGGTACAAAAATGGGAGAGAGAAAGCCGAGTGGGTCATAATGGGAGGCCATGAATGATAGAATAGTGCTTTTGGAAGGGATAAATGAAGGGGGAGGGAGGTTAACTTCCATTTCTATACAATCGTGGACTGTTTGCCATCGTAATCCCAGGAATTTTTGGGTTGGGTTAATCAGTTTTTGGTCTTCATTTAATTGGGAAAGAGAAAGGGATGAATTACTAACGAATTCACGAAGGGGCATATTGGCCTTGTTTAGGAGAGCAATGCTATTGGCAATTTTTTCTTTTGCCTGCTCGGGGGTGTCAGCAGCAAGTAGAATATTATCTACATAGATATTGGCACTTATCTCTGTGGAGAGAGGGGAGGGGAAGAGGGAGAGATGATGGCGGATTGTGCCCGCCAGAAGGAAGGGCGAGCATACTAGCCCAAAGGGAACGCGAGTAAAACGGTAAATTTGCAAGTTACTTTGGGTGAGAGGGAGGGAGGGGTCTTTTACCCATAAAAAACGGGTACAATCACGATGGGTAGGATGAATGGACACTTGGAGAAATGCTGCTTTATATCACAGATAACAGCAATTTTGGGGGTTCGAAGTCGGAGGAGATGACCAACGAGGTCGGGGAGAATAAGTGGACCAGTGTGAAGGCAATCATTGATGGACAGTTCCTGATTAATTTTTGCAGATCCGTCGAAAACAGGCCGTACTTTGCCTTTTTCCTCGTTCACCACTGCGTGGTGGGCCAGGTAATGAAGAGGGGGATCAGAAATTTCGGGGTGGTCAACAATTTCAATAATGTTTTGGGATTTAAGTTCGGTAAATTTGCCGCAATATTTTGTAAAAATGAGTGGGTTTTTTGCGAGGGAGTTCAGGAGAGAGCGAAGGCGGCCCCAGCAAAGGCCAAAATTAGATGGGAGTGGGATGTTGGAAGGTTCAGATTTCCAAGGCAATTTGACCTGGTATCGGTCATTTACAAATTCAATTTCTTCGTTGAATTTTTGGAAGACAGTATCATCAGTTTGAATAGGGGAGTGATCATTTATTCCGATTCCTTCGAGGGTGAAAAAATCGGATGGTGGGACAAAGGGGGGACTTGCATAGAAAAATTGATCGATTGGACTTGTGGGGGAGTAGGGATGCCGTTATAACCTTTTCCCGCTACTATCGGGCCTAATAGTGTTTGAATAAGATGATGGCCAGATGGAAGGCGATGGACCAAAACATTATTGAAGAAGTGTCGCGGAATGAGATTGTTCAATCTCATTCGGCTACCAAAGGCATCAAATGGCAATTCGTGGTGGAAAGAGCTCCGTGGCGCGGCGGCTTCTACGAAATTATGAACAAGGCCATCAAACACTCTTTGAGGGGGGGGGGGCCTTGGCCGGTTCCGCCTCTCCGCCGAAGAATTCGGCACAATTCTGCATGAAATTGCAGCCACGGTCAACGAGAGACCGTTGACGTATACCGGAACAGACCCTGGCGAAGAACATCCTCTCCGGCCAGTGGATTTGGCCAGATTGGACATCGGTTCCGGATGCTTTCCGGTTCTTGAGCTGCCCGATGCGCATGATCCGGACTACAAACCGACGCGGAAGGATGCCCGAGATCTTTTGATCGAAGGCATTCAAGCAGGGATCCGCAAACTGAACCGGTTTTGGGAAGTTTGGAAGACCCAATATTTGGCCGGATTGCGAGAACGTCAGCGCAGACTGGCGGAAGCCGGAACCAAAATTGAGCCGGCGGTCGGAAGGGTCGTCCTGATTGAGGACGAGAAATTGCCTCGAAATGCTTGGCGATTAGCCCTAATTACCGAAATGACGCCGGGCAGACGAACTGCCAAACTCCGCGTGATTGGCTCCAATGAAATTTGGCGGCGCGCCATCAACCAACTCTTTCCACTCGAGTTTGAGGGAGAAATTGGCCGGGATTTTAAGGGATTAGGGAACCCAAAGGGACCAATTCCGGGGGAAAATGGACTTGTCCAGGCTCCCCATAAACCCATTTGTGCCTTTATTTCAGAGATGGACACAATCTCGCTGGACAGCGAAGAGCTGGACTACGACGAACTTGGTGATGAACCAGAACAGATCGACGCACCGCCACAAATTGGACGAATGTCGTGGAGCCAAGGCTTCAAAATTCCGCATAAAAAGCGTAAGGAAGAGCCCACACAGAAGCTTTGCTCGGCCGTTGTGGTGCCAGAAAAGCAGAAAAAACAACATCAAAGTGGCAAATCTCGTCCGTCAACTTCGCGCGGAACAGAAGCGCAGCAACATGAACCAAACAGAGGGCGACAAAATCGCCATGAACGCTCCGGTACTCGGCGAACTTCTCCAGGACAATCTGGTAAGTTCCGTTCTCGGAACTATCGGATTAGTCCAATCCGTGCACCGTCGGAGCACAGAAGGAGCGGGCAATCATCTTCGCAACGTCACAAAGGCAAGAGCTCGCCTCAGCGCAAAAAGTCATCTGTCCGAGCTGAATTGGTCCCTGATCCGCTTGCGGAGAAGGAGCCAGAAAAATTGGTGCCAGTTCAAGTGTCCGATGACGAACAAGGAGCAGCACTTGAAGAGTTGCTGGGTTCGAGCATTCGACCCCCACCAGGCTGGGGTTTGGCCGAAGTGTGCGACCCGTCAGTCCATGGCCATGAGAATTGCTCGCCGGTGCGTCTTTATCAAGTTGTCGGAATTGAGACCGACATTTTTCTGCGCATGAAGGTCAACCCTGAGCTGCGGATGAAGACGCTGCTGCAGATGATCATCGCGGATTGGGTGATCAGAAGCTACAATGCCCGAAAATTCACTGAAACTGGTGATGAGCTCCAGCTTCGAAAGGCTCAGCGCGTTGCAGCGGCAAATTCTCTCATCCGGCAAATGAGCAACACAACGGAGGAGACGCTTAAAATTTGGGAGGAATATGCGCCCACAATCAAACCAGAAGGTCGGGCAGAAAATGACTGGCCCACTGCTGACATGAAACGCCTTCTCAAGCTGCGATCTGAAAGGTGTTTGGTGGCGCAAGAAAGCTTTGACCAAGACGGACACAAAGCTATTCGATGTGAAGGACAACTTCCAGCGACGGTGTTCGCAGCAGGGCTACAGGCTGCTCAAATGATCAGTAGCCGACTCTACCGTACCCTAACCGATCTTCGGGCTGAAGAGATTTACGGGGAGCATACCAAAGTTGTGCATTCGCGTACCCTGCTGATTGGCGACCAAAATGGTGTAATCTTCTGCCAAGGAAAGATTGGAATTTGCATGGCCGCAGTCAGCATGTCACAACTTCCAAACCTCATCCCGAAGGAGTACTTCCTGGGATCAGAAGTCGTCCAAATCGTAATCTGGACGGGATTTGAACAACTATTGGCTGGAGCTGCTCCTATCAAATTGGCCAGTCGAGTACAAGCATTGCTCGAGACTTTGGAAGTCTACCAAACCCGCATTTACATCATCGCACCGCCGTTGATTCGCTCAAAGGAAGAGGCATGCCGCGCCTTCTGCTCAACACTCCAACAACTTTGTTTGGAACACGGTGCCATCTTCGTCAATCCAGCTTGTTCAACTGCCAAGGGGGTGCCAGAATTTTGTGATGCAAATGGCAACATCACACCACGCGGAATCGCGGATGTGGAAACCACCTTGCAAACCACCAATAACTTCGCGTCCACCAATAACTTCGCGCCTCAGTTTCGGCCAAAACCTTCACCGAAAACCACCTAAAGGTGGAGGCGGATCAAGTGGCAGCAGAATCGGAGTCCGGTTTAGCATGATGACCGGAATACTCCTGGTTTTCTGCATGTTCTTCGGCAATGTTGGCGCGGACAATGCATTTTGGTGCCAGCATCAAGACGGTGAACTGTGGGACTTGACCACTGCTGCAACTGCAAAGTGTCCTCCTCCGCCGTCGACTGGATGGAAGAACTTCACCGTGCGGATGTACCAACGAATCCAGGCACCTCTTGAGGTAACTGGATTCCAATGTTCCATCGCTTCTCATCAACTTACCATTTATGAGAACCTTTTTAAGGATCGGTTCTCATCGGAGGCGAAGCAGACGGAGCCAATGGACCCGGAAGAATGTCTTCAGATGAGCACTCGGCATCGATGTCGTCATGGAGTGATGTACCCTTCTCAAAGCGGCGGGTGGTCCACACAACGTAATATTTCGGTCCCCACCCTTGGGTGGTGGGATCGATTTTGGAAAAATAAACAAAACTCTTCAGTGAGCAATTGCTATGGCTACAACACGAGTGTGTTGGCGGATCGGAAAACGGGCGAAGTGACAACTCCGGGCGGCATCCGGACCAAAAGGTGCTATCTGTCACAAAACTTTTGTGAACTGGTAGATGACGAGATAATCATCTGGCCGAGAAAATTGGAAAAATCGTGCCAATTTGGGCAACTTCAAATTTTGGCAGGCCAATATGATGAAAATCTCAGAATCTGGACCTCTGGTGATACAGCCCTTTCGTTTAGGGACAGGTCAGAACCAGAAAAGATTACGGATTGCGGCGAAGTGCTGGTGCTGAGTGACCAGGCCTTGGCCATCCCCGCAGAGCAGTTTTCTGCGATGTGGGGTGGCCGCCGACGCCGGGAGTTGGCCACTGGAGAGCAGGTAGCAAGTCAAACTACAGCTAGCTCCTTGGCCATTATTCAAGCCCTCAATCGGACAATTCAGGCCTTACAGCAAGCTGAGTGCAAGCGGAGACAGACTGAATTGGCCGAACTTCCACTTCGGTTCCGGGACAAGCTTTTGCTGCACCGCCCTTCGGTGCAGGCCAGGTGGGCCGCACCGGGATTATTGGAAGTGAGAAGCTGTACTTCCATTCCCTTCAGCAAACTGAAGTTTCGGCCATCTGGCGGTATTTGCTTTCAAATGCTGCCGGTCAACACAACAATCCTTGGAAGGCAGTTTATTGGCTTCTTGGATTATGTGAGCAATATTTTGTCCAATACAAGTCCGCTTGGACCATGCCAAATTTATGCGCATCTTTTTCTCCGCACAAAACAGGGTCTTTTGGCCATTGATCAGCGGACAGCAACATTTCCGGCCAATCTTCATGAGCCCAAGATTTGGCTTCCACATTCCGACTTCAGCACATACCCAGAACTGCAGCCGATCATCTTCCACAATGTGCTGCACACTCCGCTCACCAGTTTCCTGCCAGCCGATCACATGGAGGAACAGCTTCGGCTGGAGCGAGCAAAATCAATGGACGCCAAAACATCAGTAAGTTTGATCGAGGCAAAATCGGATTTTTCCTTTGATCCGATTGGGCAATTGGAGGCAAAATTCAAAAATTGGATTGAGCCGATCCGCCAGGCTCTGCTCAACCTTGTTCTACTTTATGTACTCCTTCAAATCATTTTCACCTTCATGGCTTATGCCACTTTGAAGGTGCGCGAAAAACTCCGCCTCCTTGGATGGCTGGCTGGAGAGAACCCACTGACTGAGGTGGCATCCGATGAGCACTCTGAGCACTCGACTCCGCCGAGTCGAAAGCGTCTTCGCGTCCGGGGGAAGTGTCGCGGATCGGTCCCTCAAAGGCGAAGGGACCAGCTTGGCGAGGGGGACCAGGGGACCGCGGGGGATCAGGCAGCTGCTGCTGTCTGATAGCGCGTGCATGCGTGCGGAGGGAATGGGCGAGCGTGTACAGGGAAGGGACCATCCGCGATTTTGTGATCGGATCCATCCGACCAAATTTCTCTAACACCCTTCCTATGTTATTTCCCTTCCTCACAAATGTATTTCTCTGTCCCAATTTATCACATACATTTTGTGTTCTCCCCC